>ML677344.1:13237957-13405375 GCA_007922305.1 Dermatemys mawii | reverse complement strand
CAGAGGTTCCCCCGGGGTCTGTGGGGTCTGTGAGTACCGGGGGGTGTGTGGCAGAGGTTCCCCTGGGGCGCTGTGGGGTCTGAGAGTACCGGGGTGTGTGTGGCAGAGGTTCCCCCGGGAGTTGTGGGGTCTGAGAGTACCGGGGTGTGTGTGGCAGAGGTTCCCCTGGGGCACTGTGGGGTTTGAGTAGCCCCGGGGGTGGAGGCAGAGGTTCCCCCGGGAGCCGTGGGGTCTGTGAGTAATGGGGTGTTTGTGGCAGAGGTTCCCCCTGGGAGCTGTGGGGTCTGTGAATATATGGGGCCCCTGAGCTTCCAGCCGAGGAGGTTAGCCCCCCTGGCCTCTCCCCTGCTGTTTGCTGTTTCCCGTTTCCTGCAGCCTTCAGCTCCTTGTGCTGCCAGCAGGCTTGTGTGCTTCTGCAGGGCATGGTCCCAGTGTGTCTGGCTCCAGCTGGGTGGCATGGCTGGCAGATATGTTCCTCTGAGCGGTGTGGTAGGGGGGCCAGGGGATTGGATAAGGGGTAAGGGTTCCTTGGGGGGGCAGTCAGGGACATGGAACAGGGGTAGGTTGGAT
This sequence comes from Dermatemys mawii, assembly GCA_007922305.1. Classification (NCBI taxonomy): domain Eukaryota; kingdom Metazoa; phylum Chordata; order Testudines; family Dermatemydidae; genus Dermatemys; species Dermatemys mawii. Next base: position 13,404,805 of record ML677344.1, on the reverse strand, counting down.
GGGGTGAATGTTTTTTTGGGGCGGGGGGGGCAGTCAGGGAATGGGGAGGAAAGTGGGGTGGATAAGCATGGGCATCCTGGGGGCACCTGACAGGGGGCAGGGGTTTAGATATGGGGCAGGGCAGTCAGGGAGCAGGGGGGTTGGATAGGAGGTGGGGTCCTTGAGGGCAGTTATGGTCTGGGTGTCTTGGGAAGAGGGCATCAGGGAGCAAGGAGCGGTGGTGGGGGGTTGGATGGGTCGGAGATTCTGAGGGGGGCAGTTAGGGGCAGGAAGTGGGAGGGGGTCGGGCAGGGGGCAGGCTGTTTGGGGAGGCACAGCCTTCCCTTCTCAGTCCTCCATACAGTTTTGCAACCCCAGTGTGGCCCTTGGCCAAAAAGTTTGCCCACCCCTGCTCTAGGCTCTTAGCTTCTACACTTAGGGAATCATGGGACCACTGGATTGCAAGTAACTACGGGTTCCCCCTTGGGCTTCTGCTGGGCCCCTGACCAATCCCTAACATGAGAGAGAGAGAGAGAGAAGCATGTGTACTCTGAGTAACTGAAACTCCCCCACATACAGCAGGTAAATTCAGCTACTTTTCAGAGGCCATTACAAGTGAGAGAGCGGTGGGCTTCACCAGAATCCCCAGGAGCAACTCTCCCACCATAAACAGCTGCTGTTAAAGGAGAGGTTGTTGGGATTCATGTGAGAGTTGTTCCAGTACTGTGTACGGGGGCATCATTTTTCATATGAATCTTTGGCTAAAAGGTGTTTATGTTTTGAATTTCCCAACAAAAGCCTACCTCTGGTTGCCAGAAGGATGAAAGATTTTATTCTTTCTTTCCTGGTCCCTCAACATTGAAGTCTCTTCATGGGTGCAAGTCAGCGCGGTTTCTGCTGCTCTAGTCCTTTCTTGGTCTATGAATAGTTCCAGTTCCTGTGTCTACCTGGCATAGCTGTTCCTTGCAGCAGAGTCAAGTTAACTTGGTTTTTTTTTTTTGGTCAATTTCACCTCTGTCCGCTTGACTGAGCAATGAGACAGACTATAGTTCTTAGTTTTACTTTGCTAGTGTTTGACAAGGTTGTAGAGGTAGGAGCTGCATGTTTACTGACGTTGGGGAAAATGACATTTGGAATATTTTCTTTTCAATCCTAAGGGGTCAGAACATTTTTTAAAATTAATACTTACATTCTGCAGATATCGACGACTTAGATTCCACCTGAATTTCTTGTACCTCTTATCTTGTTCCTATAATCACTCTTTGAATGACCCCATATGTATTCTATTCCCTGTAACCATAAGGTTGAGAGGCTCAAGAATTAATATCTGATCTGTGAGGAACTCTACTCCACATACCAGACTTGCAGAATTATAATATGTTTACTAATCTAGGCTCAAATTTTAGCCAAGCTTTACCATGTTGATTAGAATGAAAATTGAGATTTTTACTCCAGTCAAAAAAAGACTAGACATGGGTCATTAGGAGAGTTGAATTTTGCAAGGCTGTCCTACCGTAAGTAGTAAGCTTTCCAGCTCACTTCTAAGACATGAGATTATGAAATTCAGGAAGAAACATCTGCACTACAAATATACCTGTACTGACATCAAAACCTATGACCATCAACATCCATTCCTGACATCACCTGGTTATGCAGCCGAAGTGCAGCATGTAGACTTTGAATAGCTCAGCTTTCTGCCTTCACATCAATCTGTAAAGTCATAGGCTCCCAAAAGATACACCTGGATTAATAGGTATGTCTCTAATAAATCTTCTTATTCCTTCCCACCACATGCTTATGATACTGTTTAGCCATTTGTGAGGGGCATTCTTCTATTAAAGCAGTAATATTATAATATTAACTGAAGTTGATAGACTAACCAGTTTATTGTAATTTCACACCATGCATGTATCAGTTCAGTTCCTAGATCAGGGGTGGGCAAACTACAGCCTGTGGGCTAATTCTGTCCAGCCCCACAAGATCCCGGCTGGGGAGACTAGCTCCTCCCCGCTCCCCTGGTGTCCGTCCCCCCACCGCAGCCTCAGCGCACCACGTGAGCAGTGCTCTGGGGGCGGGGCTGCACGACAGCATGTGTGGCTTTGGGCCAGACATGCTGCATGCTCCGGCAGATCAGTGCAGCAGCATGTCTGGCTCCAGGCCAGACGCTGTTCTAAGGGGTATGGTAAGGGGGCCAAAGGTGGGGGGTTGGATAAAGGCCAGAGGGTTTCAGGGGGTGGTCAGGAGACAGGGAACTGGGGGGTTGGATAGGGTTTGGGAGTCCCAGGGGGCCTGTTGAGGGGGTGTGTGGCTAGGGGGTGGGGCAGTCAGGGGACTGGGGGTTAATGGGTTGGGAGTTCTGAGTGGGGCAGTCAGTGCAGGAAGTGGCAGGGGATTGGATAGGGGAAGGGGGCCAGGCTGTTTGGGGAGGTACTGCCTCTTTTGCTTTGTTGATATTACAGTACTTTATCAGCTTCATATTTTCAGTCTGTGTCGCAGGATCACCTGAAGTCCTCTCTTGGCCTTCCCCGTTTATAGTTCGAGAGATTTCTGAAGGCAAATTATGATAGCTGATTATTGTGCAAATCTAGATAATACAGTATTGTGACACTTTTTGAGCTATTCTTCCATCTTCCTTTCTGGATTCGTGTATGATGCTAGCTTTATATCACTCTTCCTAGCTTTCCCTGGACTACTTCAGGAACATCTAGCCTTGCCTTTATCAGCGTGCAAGTACTGTGGTTTTCTTGTTCAAATCACCAATGGGTTATTTGGTTCTGCAACTGTTGTCTTCAGCTTGCATCAGTTCTCACCTTCTTTTGAGTTCCTGCATCTTACTTCATCTGCAGAACACTTGCTATGTTTATGCCAGGTATCTTTGGATTTCTTTTGTCTCACCATCTGACCTTGTTCAATAGCCATGAAACTTTGGGCTACAACATGATCTGACTTTTAATAGGGCCATCATTAACCTTAATATCTTGTGCTGTTCCGGCAAAGCTGCATATTCTTTTACAGGTGGGACTATGTGACCTAATAGGCAATTTCCATCTCCAGCTTCTGATTCTGAGAACTGTTTCTTGTTTGTTTGTTAATTTGTATGATAAGTAAAGGTTTAGATTTAATTTTAATTTGTTTAGAGATTTTACATTTAGAGCACAAAGTAACAATACTTTAAATGACAAATATTGCAAAAGATATGGTTTATCCAACATCCAATTACTTTTCTGCTCCTTCCCGTTTTAAAGATTGCCTGTTATAAAAACTCCATGGTACAGATCATCAACAAGATGTGCTACCAAATGACATTAGTAAAATGCTGGAAGGGTTTTGAGCTCCGTTAAGCTACTAAAAAACTTGAGAATTCAGTCTACCTGTGAAATGTTACTCTTTTTTAAAATATACATTTTGGTAGTATTTGTATGCTTAATATTTCTTTAAAAGCTTGACCTTTTATCAGGAGTCTTAAGCAAATTTATGCATGAATCCTAACAAGGTCAGATAAACTTGTCCCAATGTGGTCGTCTTAAATTTGTTTAAATTGTGCAGGAACTCTGTATACATGTACTTGGTCTAGTATAACGTCCATATGTGCTTGTTAGGAATCTTGGAAATCCCCTTGTAGTTTAGTAACAGATGTTACATTGTTTACCATTTCCAAATAGTTCCAAGTTAAGAATAACATCCCCTTTTACCTTGCTACAATAGATTTAAGTGGCCAAGTGTTTAAAAAAGGCAAACTACCCTGTCTGAGTTGTAATACTTAGTTTGTGAACTCTTTGAGAACCTCCTCTTTTGTGATAGCTTGCTAACATTGCTTTGTGTTTTAAGAATGATTTAATACATCCATTCTTATGCATGCGTGATTACTTACTCCTGTTTCCTACCAACTCAAGTTTTTCTTTAAGAGAAGTAATAATTTGGAACTAATAGCTTGCTGGCATAGCACAGGGAGGTCTCTAAAAGTTAAGGGTCACCCTTGCATTGGATCTGAAATAAATATCTAAATATTTTCTAAGCAACAAATGTTTACCTAAAAGTAGATGAATGTGTGGCTGCTGTACAGCATAAGGAAAAGAAATGATAGCCAAAGTTAACTTGGCCATCAAATTGTTGCTTTAGTTGCTTTTTCTTGCTATTCCACAGGTTCTGTGTTGCTTGCTTGAACATAATTCAAGCAAGCAACTCTGCTGGAATCTGTAGTGCATTTTTGTGATAGTGACTGACATTGTATGTAAAGTGTTATGGTATTTGTTGAATATTGATTGGCATACTCTGGCATTTAGTCTTATAGAAGTGGATCTTGGAGACAGTGTCTCAGTGCATACTTTTCTATTTGCTCTATATTATGACTAGTGGTTGGTCAGCAATTAACACCTTTTTTTAAATCTCAGAACAGTTTTAGTATAATTACTATTAATGTGGCACTCAAGTCTGTGTTAACAGAAAATTCATGTTACAAGATGTTTGTAGCAGGTTGGGTATTGGAAATCCAGGTGAGCAATAGGGCAATCAGTCTGAAGTAATTCATGTACTACTTTTTTGACTTAATTTTATTTAGGCAAGCTTTTCACAAACTGATACAACAAACATAGTAAAATGTACAATTAATAAATCTACCTTTGATTGACTAACCCTTCCTAAAGCTCTTTTACTGAGTAATGTCTGTATGGACCATTATTAGATGACAGCTTATAGAAAACTAAGGCATGAAATGACTGGTCCTGCTACATCAAAAATAACTCAGCCCCTCAGTTTCTAGGACAGAACATTAGAATATGTACTGGAGGGAACAATGTTGCAGTGGCTGGAAGATGGAGTGGAAGGCATAATAAGGTGTCCTCAGTCTCTGACTCCTGTGGTTTTGATTCCGTGATTCATATCAGAAATTTTTTGAGATGGGTTATTGTCTTGCAAATGACACAGAAAGGTCAAAACATTAAAAAGGAGGATTCCATCTTGAATCTAAGTTCAGATGATCTTACTCTTCCGTAAATCTTTCACTTTCCGATACCGGAATTGGATTTTCTGGCGGCATTGGACTGAACTTTTTGGAGAACTTATTGTAATTTTTTCCCTTTTAGTTTGCATGTGCTTCCTCCTCACAAAAAGAAAAGCGTTCAGTTATTCTCCCTCTGGAACTCTTAGTATTTGATATAAGGAGCTGTTCTGCTGTCTAGCACTAGAAGTGCTAAAGTTAGCACCCTTTAGAAATGCTCTCTGGTATCCTCTGTATGTACACTTATTACTATGGTACCTTGTAGTTTCCAATTTAGCTGCTGCAGGTGCCAAGTGTATAAAGGCTCACCTATTGCTGATGCAGTGGATCTATCATTAGTAACACTTGTCTGATATGAACCACAGTGAGATGGTATTATGTGCCCCAGAAGCAATTCTGTAGTCTGAAACAAACTGTCTGTTTCCTTTTCTAATATATTGTTGTAATGGATTTAGTTTGAACATGATGTAATTTCACAAATGTAATTAATATTGTTGGCATTCTTATCAGTATTGACAGCTAACATTTGTTTTATGAGAACAGAATTATTTGTTAGTGAAACCAGTATCCAAAAGTGATAATCCTTACTTGTGTGCCAAGTGATAATCTTATTTTGTGCATTGATAGAAAAAAATAATTTATAGAAGGAAACTTTGTGTCATTCTGAGATGAGGTTGAGGAATTCTTTAGAATTTAGAAGAAAACTACCTTTTCATTATTTAAAATCATCACTGCATGCAAACATAGCAGCATCATTCCTGCTTAACTAGAGAGATTTTAATGCAAATTGTGAAACATCAATTTAATATTTTGAAATCTTACGTTTCTTCAGTATATTGGGTATAAGCAACATTAACTATTCAAATGATGCTTTTGTTCTATATTATTCAACATCTTTGGTAGAGAAATTTTTAACATTCGTAACTCAAATTGGATAGTTTTGTAATAAACTCAGATGAAAAATGTTTTCATGAAACTATTTTTAAAAATGCAATACAACTATTGATTTATTTTAAACTAAGTACTCTGGTGCGATGTTTGCATCCTAAATATTGCAGCTTTGGGGCTAGTTCTTAAGTGAAAGATTGAGGTAATTTTTTTTGCATTTATTCTGATTACATTATAAATTGATTGAAGTTAATATTCACACTGAGTGGGTGTTCAGTTTGAAAATTAGATTCATTTTTATTTTCTTAACATATATAAATGTTAGCTGCAAGTGAAATATTCAGAAGTTACAGTTATGGCAGTAAATCTCAACCAACTGTTACATAAGATATGTTTCCAATTTTCCAGAGTCTTGGCTTCACTTTCTTCAGTTACATTTATTTACTTCAAATTGATATTGTGTCTGCATAATTAAACCAAGAGTAAAGGCAGTGTATGCATTTAAAAACAATGCTGTTGTTTATTTGCAGCTCATTCTTATTTTGTTTGAGAATCACTTCAGTACGTTATTGGATACAGATCTGGCTAAATATATGCACACCAACATAATATTCCTAATTCTCTCTTGAACTATTGGTTCAAGCTAACTTTACATTGATAGAAAAGCTGATGTAATAAATGAGCTAGCCTGTGTTTTATTCTTGAGATCCATTTAGTAGATTTTATTCATATGATAATTTATCCCCTTCCATATTTTATAACTGAAACCATAATATTGTTTTACTCTTGTTACATTGTCGTCTTAAACCTACAACCAGCTGTTTGTAAAATAGAGGCATTACTGTTTGTTGAATAATATGAAAATATATTTCCTTAGCTCTTAAAAATGTAATTATTATTTTCCCCTCTAACTTCAGTGTTTCTTCCATGTTAGCTAATCTCAGACAGTGATACCCATTTAATGGACAGCTTTCGGTGTTTGGATTTCTGTGCCATGATTCTTAAAATATTTCATCTTTCACTTTAATTAAAAATTGGCTAGTCTTTCGAATGACAGTCCATGTCACTTAGTGCCTTTCACTAATACAGACTGATTTTAGTTTGGGTAATGATTTCTTTCTTAATTCTTATTCCAGTGGCAAATATATACATTATTCCTCCTTCCCTAAATTGTTGTGTATTGTATTGCTGTATAGCTACTTCTGAATTTCATCCAGTAATGGCTGTATTTCAGCTGTGGCTGATAGTACTGGAAATCTAGTATCTAAAGTCACAGAACAACTTGTTGCTGTCAAAAGCAAAGACTTCATTCTAGCTATAAAGATGCTTTTGAAAGGTTTGTTTATACATATGTGCTGACCCCTTCTCCTGATCTCTTTATTAATAGGGGCATAGTGTTCACTTTTCAGTGTGTGTTCACCTTCAGTTTCAATTTCTGTTCTGGTGGATTTTTCTTAAGAAGCATTTGAAATGCACAGTAGTCCTTTCTCTTCTTCATTCAGACTATCTGATGGAAAGAGTTTCAACCAGTGACAAGTAGATCTGTAAACATTTGGAGAACACGAACTAAATTAGTACATGGGGTGTGTTTTGGGAGAGAGTATTAAAAGCTGTGACAATCTAGCAGTTCTCTGATTTCAGCAATTCATAGAGAGCTGGTGCTCAAATTTAGTTGTGCACGTACTAAACTGTTTGGCATGATCACAGCAGCACTGTTGATTTTGGACATTTTATGATCAAACTGTGGGTATGGTTACACTTACAGGATTATAGCGCTATTGGTTATAGCGGTCCCCTTATACAGCAATATGTATAGCGCTGTTGTATGTCCACACTGAGACGCGCCAGCGGTATAGCATGGCCACATTTGCGGCACTTCATGCGACATTAAGAGCAGCGCATTAGGGCATGTATCCCACAGTGCACCTCTTCCCGATCTGGCGCAATGCCTTGTGGTAGGGGGGGAGTCACTTGCGGGGCATTCTGCATCCTGTTCCAACTACCCATGATGCTTCGTGGCATATCCCAGCAATCCCTGGGTTTCCATCCACCTCAGGCGCCATCTTTCAACAGTTTCAGCAAGGCGCGCTCCGTCTTCCATTGTCGTGCGCCGCAATGAATCCAGAACTGCTGAGGGACATGCTGACAACTGTCGCCAGCACATCTCTGTGTGCAGTGGAGTTAATCCTTGACATGCAGGATGACAGTGATGAGTCTGAAGACGAGATCGAAGCAGTGAACGCGTTTTACACGGAGCTTCTTGTCTCATTAACGGACATGCTCACAGCCGTGGAACGCCGCTTCTGGGCACGGGAAACGAGCACTGAGTGGTGGGATCGCATCGTCATGCAAGTGTGAGACGACGAGCAGTGGCTGCAAAACTTTCGAATGAGAAAAGCCACTTTAATGGCACTGTGTGCTGAACTCGCCCCTGCCCTGCGGCGCAAGGACACCAGATTGAGAACTGCCCTCCCGGTGGAGAAGCGGGTGGCTATCACGATCTGGAAGCTGGCCACCCCAGACAGCTACCGATCGGTGGCCAACCAGTTTGGGGTGGGAAAGTCGACCATTGGAGTTGTGCTGATGCAAGTGTGCAGGGCCGTTAATCGCATCCTGCTACGAAAAATCATGACTCTTGGTAACGTGCATGACATTGTTGCTGGCTTTGAAGAAATGGGTTTCCCTAACTGTGGAGGGGCGATAGATGGGACCCATATACCTATTCTGGTGCCCGCCCACCTAGCAGACGAGTACGTTAACCGAAAGGGGTACTTCTCCATGGTTATCCAGGCGCTTGTGGATCACCATGGGTGTTTTACTGACATTAACGCGGGTTGGTCTGGAAAGGTGCATGACGAATGCATCTTCCACAGCACTGGCCTGTTCACGAAGCTGCAAGTCGGGACTTTTTTCCCAGACCAGCGGATCGCCATGGGGGAAGTCGAAATGCTCATCGTGATTCTTGGTGACCCTGCTTACCCTTTAATGCCCTGACTCATGAAACCCTACACAGGGAGCCTGGACAGCAGCCAGGAAAGGTTCAACTACAGGCTTAGCCGGTGTCGAATGACTGGAGTGTGCTTTTGGGGGTGTCAGAGCATGCTGGCGCTGTCTTTATGGGAGGCTGGACTTGGCTGAGGGAAGTATCTCCGCGGTTATTTCCGCATGCTGTGCCCTACATAATCTTTGTGAGCGGAAGGGCAAAGGCTTCACTCAGGCATGGTCCTCGGAGGTTCAACGCCTGGAGGCCACATACGCCCAGCCAGAGAGCAGGGCTCTTAGAGGGGCCCAGCACGAGGCTGTTAGGATCAGGGAAGCCTTGAGGGAGCATTTTGAGGCTGAAAGCCAGTTCTAAAGAGAGGTGCGGAGGGAGGGATGGAGGGAGGGAGTATGCATCCTTTTAATAGGAACAGGCATTTGCTTTTCTGTAGCCTGTAATAATCTATGTACACTGAATAAAGAAACCCATTTATTAAGAAGACAATTCATTTATTGAACAGGTACTTGGAATGCTGAAAGAAAATATTGTGATGCATGTGAGGAGGAAGCGGGGGGAGGTGCAGTTGGGGTGGGATGGGGTCAGTCAGAGATTGGAATATGTCCGGATCTCTGAGTCTCCAGTGCCCTCACAGTTGCCGTGTCCCCCGAACCCCATTTGGAGAGGGCAATAAGGCATGTTAATAGGGGTTGAGTGCAGTGGATGAGTGTCCTGGGTTTGGGGGTTGTTCGGTGAAGACAGAGGGGTTGGAGGCAGCTGTGGATGGTGATAACCAGATAGCTGATGATAGTGGCCTGGAGGGTACAGAGGGCCAGAAGAGGAAGGGTTTTGGGGCAAATGATAAAGGGGGCGGACAGCGCGGTGTTTCTCCTCCTGAAGTGTGGCAATCTGCTGCATGGTCTCCAATTGAAGCTGCAGTAATGAGAGCAGCTTATCGGTGCTTTTCCGCTGGTGAATTGCGTTCTCCTGCCGTGCCTTCTCCCTCAACTTTCTCTGGTCCTCCCTCCACCTCTGTGCAGTTCGATTCTCCATTACAGCCTGTTGCATTACTTGGTGTACTAGATCCTCTTTGCTCCTTCATGGCCGCTTCCTCAGTCGCCTCAGCCTCTCAGCTGTTGATAACAGTGATGGCACAGGGCTCAAGGTCGATGGTTCTAAAAGAAAAAGATACATGTAACAGTGACTCCCTTGTAAACAGCAGACATGCCTATGATTCCCCCGCATTCCCCATTTGCCTGTCCCGCAAAGAGCACACAGACAACAACGGAGCCCCTGCCATGGTGAGTCCTCTCCAGAGGCAAGGGGAATGATTGTTTCCCTGCCGTGCTGTGCTGTGGCGAGGTGAGTGCCGAGAAGTGGTGGGAGCCCTACTCTGAACACTGTCCCAACATTCTCCGTAGGTGTTTGTCCTGGAAGATATCTCGCTGCTACGGGTCACCGAGGAAGAAAGGGAGGGGATTCTAATGGGATGCGGCTTCCGCCCAGGGCCATATGCAGCTTGCCTCTATGCAGCAATGCTCCCCCCACCCATTGTAGCACAGTGGCGGGGACTAGTGGCCGGGACCAGAACGGGGACCACGCTGGCTCTCCCGGGATACCTGCGCAGGCGCATTGCAAGCACTCTTATTGAGAGCTTTGAAGACGTTACTGATGATGACTACCGCGATGTGATAACTACATCAATGCACTATTCCACATGTAGGCAAGCATGCAAGCATCCCTTTCCACCCCAAGCTGCCTGCCTTCCCAATAGAAAAGCAGCTTTACTTCCGCAATCTGCTGCTGCGCTGCCCCCTGCAACCACCGGACGCTGCGGCTGGCTGCCCTCCTCCTGGCTTGAGAAGAGCTCCTGGCTGCATGCGTCCAGGGACTCCTCCGTGCCCTGGGTCGCATCCTCCTCCTCACTTCCCCCTTCACTGGTGGGCTGGGAAGAGTCCATGGTGGTCGATGGAGTGACCGTAGGATCACCACCAAGTATCGCGTGCAGCTCCTTATAAAATCTGCAAGTCACCAGGGCTGCCCCGGAGTGGCCGTTTGCCTCGTGGGCTTTGCGATACGCATTCCTAAGCTCCTTTACCTTAACACGGCACTGCAGAGTGTCCCGCTCATGGCCTCTTTCCTCCAAGGCCTGTGATATCTGCCCATAAGTATCATAATTCCTGCGGCTAGACCGCAGCTGAGACTGAACAGCCTCTTCCCCCCAACAACCAATGAGGTCCAGCACCTTGCTATTGCTTCACTCTGGGGATCGCCTATTGTGAGGAGGCATGGCATGTGGAGTCATGATCAATCAGAATGACCACCTGCAAGGATTCCCTGAAAGCACGCCATGCTTGGCTGGAGCAAACAGGAAGGGGATTTTCAAATTCCCCTGGAACTTTAAAGGGCAGGTCTGACGTGTGGTCACCTGAGGACAGGACAAAAGAGTTTGCAAGTGATGAGCAGAGTGGCTCGAACGGGAATTATGGGACTGGCTGGAGGCCAATTAATGCACAGTGGGTGTCCACATTCTCGCTGTAGTGCTACAGCAGCTGCGCTACAGCCCTTATTCCTCATGCAGAGGTGGATTACCAGGAGCACTATAACTCAGCGGTTATAGCGCTCTGTGTGCCTTGCCAGTGTGGATGGGGAGGAGGTTATAGCGCTATAAAGTACCAGTGTAACCATAGCCTTAAGCTCAGAAAACCCTTTCTCAGTAAAAAATACAAGTGAAGTGTGTTAAGTGTTTTAAGGCTTAAGATAGAGGAGATGTATCCTTTATTCATTCTTCATAGGTACAAAGCACTTAGAGCAAAGAATAAAAACAATAGCAGGTCTACATAAAAGAGTAATATTTATACCTTGGTAAATCATCCTCTGCCAAGCTAACTCCATCAGTCAGGAGAAGTAAATTGCCGTGGCTGAGAGAGTCTGAATCTCTGAATGGCGTTACTAGCCTCCCCAGTTTTTCCTTTTCTAGGACTTGGAAGTTTTAGATCTTGTTTTATCCCAGACTTCTAGCCTTGGAAAGAGTAAACCATTCTAGCTTGGCTGGAGATAGTTCCTTCCTCAACTAAGGGCTCATCCATTGTTATCTTAGCTGCTTGAAGGTGTGTTTCTTAGGCTATCTTATCTCTGTTGTTTTACATCCCTTGGGTTTTCCTCATTTACAGTCTTTTTTGATTTAACTCCACTAGCTATACTGGCAAACATTTTCTAATATAGACAAGGCCTCTAGTGGATGGCCTCAGCTACAGTGCATGCATTAGTTTATATTTTCTCACTGGCAGATGTTTTAGTCATTTCAATAAAATTGAAAGTTAACGTGATTTTGTAATAAGCTAACTTTGCCATGTAACTTCCAATTTCATGCAGACTTCAGAGCTACACTACCATATACATTGGAAATCCTTACACAGGTCTAAGGTACTTTGTAATATGAAGGGCCTTTCAGCATCAGTGCTTTTCAGAAACGGAAATGCTGACTCTATAGGGGTACATTAACGATGCCCAATGCAAGAGCTAAATATAGGATCTTTGTTTATCTTTTTAAAATAAATGTAAATAGTGCTTTGTAGCTTCCTTGGAAAAGTGTGACAACCTGCCTCAATTACAAGACAAAAAGTAGTGTTTAAATATATTTTTTAAAAATTACCCTTGTAATGTGGTGATAAGGTAATTGAAAGATTGCTGAGACGTTTGTACACACTACATTTATGAAGTTCCTGTTTGCCAAGAGGTTTCGGTTTCTATGAAACAAAATGATAGTAAATTAAAAGGCATGACTATAAAAATTGCCCTCCTAAGTCAAATAAAAATGAACAACGAGCTCTACTGAAAGAGAGAGAGGGAAAGAGATGGAAAGGAAGCCCTCCTGGTATATAGTGAATGGCTTGCCCAATGGGATACTTTCACGCTATTGCCAAGATGTTTTTTTCATAGGAGAGGCAGGGCCAGAGGTGGATTAAGTTTTTGTGGGACCCTGGGCCAGAGCAAGTAGTGCCCTCTCCCCATCCTTTCTGCCTGCAGTCCCTCCTCTGCACTTTTGCTGGGGAAAGGGGGCTGGAGCATGGGGGCCTGCTGCCCCTCCACCTGGCGCTCCTGCTCGGGGTTGAGGCGCAGGGGCTTGCCCCGCCCGCCTGGAGCTCCTGTCAGAGAATGGGGGAAACCTGACCCCGCACCCCAGCAGGATTGCTGGGCGGAGCGGGTCTAGTTGTGGAGGCGCCTATTTATCCTGGGCCCCTCAGCATGGGCCACATTGGCCCACTGGTTAATTTGCCACTGGGCAGGGAATATACTTGCAATTTTTGTCTCAGAGCAACTTCTTTCAAATAGGAGGACGGGAGCCAAGCCTCTTGCATTTGCCTACTACCAAAACTTATTTTTTCCCCAAGTAACTTTGAAAGGAAACTTAGGAATGAGATGTAAAGTACTGTTTTGGATTAGATATTAGTTGATAGAGGAAGATGCGATAAGTGGTCAGTTTTTAGTATGGAAGGTTAAAATAGGATATCCCAAACAGGGCTCATGTTTGTTTATTACTGAGCTAGAGAAGGGGATAAATAGGCGGTATGGTGGCAGGTGAAAATGAAGATGGAAGGAACTCAAGGTTATGCTGAACGGAAAGAATAACTTGAACTGCACGTAAGTATTGATTGATTCTGAACTAACTACATTGTCAGAAAAAAGGTCTACACAACATTGTGGATAGCTCAGTAAAAATCTCTGTTAAGTGAGAAGTGGTAAAAATACAAAAATCAATGTTGAGATGTATATGCAATAATAATACAGAAAGTTATGCTGTGACACAGATCGATGGTACACTCTCACCTTGAACATGTTCACTTCTGATTACCCCATCTCAAAAGCTACATAGTAGAAACAAAGTATCCAGAGAAGCATGACTAAGACTAAAAGCATGAGAAGAGCTGTATGTGCTTAGACCAGAGATGGGCAAACTTTTTGGCCCGAGGGCCCCACTGGGGTATAGAAATTGTATGGCAGGCCTTGAATCCCCACAAAATTGAAGTTTAGGTGCGGGAATGGGCTCTGGGCTGGGGGTAGGGTGCAGGGCAGGATAGAGCTCCAGCTGGGGGTGCAGGCTCTGCGGTGGGGCTGAGGATGAGGGGTTTGGGGTGCAGGAGGGAGTTCTGGGCTGGGACCAAGGGATTTGGAGGGCAGAAGGGGGATCAGGGCTGGGGGCAGGGAGTTGGGGTACCGGGGAGTGGCTCGGGGGTATAGGCTCCAGGCAGCGCTTACTTCAAGCAGCTCCTGGATGTAGCGGCATGTCCTACTTCTGGTTCCTGTGTGGAGGCGTGGCCAGGCAGCACTGTTGAACAGTGCCCCATCACAGGCACCGCCTCTGTAGCTCTCTTTGGCTGTGGTTCCCGGCCAATGAGAGCTGCAGGAGTGGCACTTGGGGTGGGGAAAGTATGCGGCATGGAGCCTCCTGGCCGGAAGCAGAAGTATGTCGTCCCTCTTGGCTCCTGGGAGCAGTATGTGTGTAGGAGCCAGAGGGAGGACATACTTCTGCTTCCTGGAGCTGCAAGGAGTGGCCCCCAACCCTGCTCCCTGGGCTGGAGTAGCAGACCAGGGTAAGCCCCAGATGACACTCCCCAGTGGGAGCTCAAGGGCTGGATTAAAATGGCTGGTGGTCCGGATGTGGCCGATGAGCTGTACTTTGCCTACCCCTAGCTTAGACACTTAGAGTATGTCTTCCCTGCACACCCTGTAGCATACTTACAACTGGCAGTGGTAGACAGTGAGGCACAACTTAGACATCTAAAGACGCGTGTGTAACCTACACGGCTCTCTACGTGATCATGTGGTGACTCTCTTGGCTGCACTGCTATATTTTGCAGAGTAGTGTCCTGCTGCGTTCCCACTGCTGGAGTCTTTCCCTGCCATAGGGAATGGCTCCAGCAGCAGGAAGAATCCGAAAAGGGGGAGGTAGCCAGGGGAGGTAGCCAGGAAAGGCACCTGCTGCCACTGAGGCCTTTCATTGACTTGTAGCTACATACTGCAGTGTGTGCTCAGCCTGCTTTTTGCTGCAGCATGTAGCTACACATACCTTTCATTCAGCCGCCAGTCGTGTGCAGCCTTAAATGATTAAGACTGCTTAATTTGGAGGCATACTGGGGATATAGACTGTTAAGTTGTCAGATTATTTGGGTGATCCTATTTATTCAGAGCAGTTCTCTCAAATAGTGAAATGGGAGCAAGCCTCTTTCATTTGTCTACCACCAAAACTTATTTTTCCCTAAGTAACTCTGTTGGGAAGCTAAGGAGTGAGATGTAATGCTAGATGAAGAGGTCACAAATGAAACTGAAAGGCAGCATGAACGAGAACTTTTGAAAATTTTACCCTGTGAAAAACAGTTTCCTTTTATTAGTGTCAAAAATAATTTTTGTCCCCTTGAAACACAGCAACACTTAAGCACCTGCGTGACTTTGGAGCCTTTGAAAAAAGTATTCGTGTTGAATAATTAAACTGGGGACCTCACTGCTTCAGGTTTAGGCCAAGAGCTTTGTAGAGTTCAGAAGTATTAGACATTTATGAATAATACTCAGTTAAAGTGAACTCATCTCTAAGATATATAAATGTTTGTTTCAAGACAGCTGCGTAATTGTCCATCATGGGGTTTTGTACCATTCCTTGAAGCAGGTGCTATGCACCACTGTCAGGATAGATGGACTCTGGATCTCATCTCCTACGACCATTCCTCCTTTCCTACAAGTGATCCTCCAGTAATATAAACAAAGTGTGATTCCACCACGTTATTCCAAAATTGTAATGTCCATTGCACAAGAAAAATAACAGCACAGTGTCTAGGAAGCATCCCAAAACACTTTACAGTGTATTCTGCCTGTGCTATTGAGATACAGAAGCTTTGTCGGCATGCTTCAAGTATTACTGTGCTCACTTTCCCTCTATTTCTGTAGATGAAAATGCAGGGAAGATATTTAGATAGGTAGAATGTAATTACCTAGGTTGGTATTTGGCTAAGACATTGGGGCTGACTTCCTTAGTTGTGCAAAAGGACCATCTAATTAAAAAGTTGTCATGTCTGTTTTTGTTATAAAAATTATGGCATGTCAAGCAGCCTGACCCTCTAGCACTAAAAGCTCCCACCTACAGGTGGTATGTAGTTCTAGGTCACAAACACATTTAGCTGAAAATGCCAAGCCAGTACTTAATGCTGCATCTTGCTAACTAATTCTGTTCCTTAGATTTGTAGTCTGTCAGGTGACACAATTTGTCCATTGCCTCCATCTTGGCCTGCATTAGATTGTGTGGGAATTCTTTTGCCTTGTGGGCTACCAGCACCATTTGTCCATGTTGTAAACAATTCAGTCACCTAAAGGACTTCTATAATTTAGCAAATAGTGGTCAGCAGGACTTGAAAAACGTACTAATCTGTTAGTTAGAAGCCTAATTCTGATAATTAGAGGTAGTTGCTCTGGGGATTTCGGCAGAAGATTTCTTTTACCTTCCTAATTCAAGACTTTGAGGCTTCACTTGTGAAGATTTTATAAACTCTAAAAACATGAAATAGTACTTACCATACTCTTCTTTTTCCTAATGCATCTGTTTGAAAGTAATCTCTTTCTTTATTTGGCTTGCAGATAGACCACATTTGCATTATTGTTATAGAGTTCAGATTGCAATCTGAGAGTATTAAAATAATACAAGCAGTCATTATTTACCCGATAACCAGGGCTTGGAAGCTTCTTGCATGCACCCATGTACTCTGCTGACCCCTTTCTGAAGCTATCATATTTGTTCTCAGGGACCTCAGCTTCTAGCTTTTGGTGGTGAGAACTTCAAATGTAAGCTACCCAGTGCTGAGATGTGTCTTTGAGTCCCCAGAAAAACTGAAGTAATAACCTTGAGAGGCATGAATTACCCATTAACAACTCACTGAGATGATCCCAGATGCCCACTGATCATTTCAATTAGTTTGTATTACCATGGTGAGTAGTAGGCATAATTATGGATCAAAAGTTCATCGTGCTAGGGTCCAAAAAAGGGGTCTCTGACCCCAAAAGTTTACAATCTAACAATGAGTGGATACAGGCAGACAAATGGAGGAGTACAAGGAAACATGAGGGGATAATGTTCGGCAGGATAGGCAGTGGTTTCAGCTCTTCAGCAGCCTAACTCAGGTATTTTTGTAGGCATCATAGCAAAAGGGGGGTTTAAGCAGGATAAAAAGGTATCTTTGCAGATGTTCACAGAGAGCTCCTTCCAGGTATGGTGATACTGCCCTGGGACAAAGCCCAGAGGTATTAGAAAAATTAACAAGTGGATGATGGCACGATTGGCACGAAGTTGATATTTTGATAGTGAACGAGAGATGATATGGTAGTGTGTGAAGAGCTTTGAAAGTAAAAATGAGCAGTTTGTTGGTATAGTAGAGAAAGGGGGAGCCAATGAATGAAGTCAAAAAGTGAATATCAACATTAACTGTCTGATTCCTTGTGTAAGAAAGGCGGAAGATCATATATCTGTAATCATTTTGAGTAATGTTTTATTTCGGTGACCAAAGTGGGTGGCATTTGTGAAATGGCAGTTTTCATGCCCAATTAAGGAATCAATCCCATAGAAATGTACCTTCAAACCCTTTCTGGAGTACACAAGGCCTGAGACTTTAACGGTCTTAAATTTATTGGTTTACTGAGGGCATGTCTACACTTAAAACACTGGTGACTCTGTTGATGGCAGAAACTCTCCTGCTGACATAAAGCTGTTTCCACAGAGAATAGGTCACTATAACTCTGTCACACAGGGATGTGGATTTTTCACACTCCTGAGTGACGTAGTTATACAGATACAAGACTCTAGTGTAGACAAGACCTTACTTTACAGTGGCTAATATCACATAGTAAGGGTCTGTTCAAACAGTTGCCATAGAAGTACATGTCAACAGTTAGGCATGGCCTACGCTTACAAACTAGACCGAGCATTCTGCATTGATCTGGGCTGTGAAAAATTTAACATCTTGAGCAACATAATTAAGTTAACCTAACCCTGGATGTAGATTTGGCTAGGTTGATGGAAAAATTCTTCAGTCGACCTAGTCACAGCCTCCCAGCAAGATGGACAAACTACATAGATGGAAAAGCCCCTTCTATTGATGTAAGAAGCATCTACGCTACGGTGACACAGCTGCAATGCTGAAGCTGTATCGGTTCAGTGGGTGTAGGATAGGCGTGCCTTCAGAAGCTGTAGCTAAAGCAAGAGCACTAATTTTTGTGCTAATTTTGAAGCATGCTCTGATTTTAATCTAAATGAGGACTTTTAGGGGTAAATAACGGTATGAAACATAAACTTTAAATTGGATGACTATTTTCCTCCATTCAGAAGAAAAAAGCAAAGTACAAACTAATGGCATCATGCAATGAAAACTGTTTGGATATACGGCCAACAATTAATGTTTCATATTAAAATGGATGGTTGCTGTTACGCCTTTCTGTACTGATCAGTCTGGTTAGATGATGAGACCGGGGGGAAAAAAGCTGAATCTCATTTTGCTTCTTAAATTCTGAAAGACTTTGGAGTGTAGTTGTTTCCTGTAGGGCTGCTTAAACTTGATTTCCATCCATGTTTTTGAGGCCTTTCCTCTTCATCATTTGGACCCTTGCTCTTAAAATGACATACGATGGGGAAGAGGATGCTTAATCTGCTCCTTTGTTTGAGAAACATTAGCAGCATAGGCTCCATACTCCCTTTCTTCACCGCCTAGGAAATTGAAATTGTTTCACCTATTTGAGAATTTAATGCAGACAGTCCCGAATTGCCAATATTAGAGGGATTTGACTAGAATTAGTTTTATTGAGATCAGAGGGGAAAAAATACATTTGGACAAAGCAAATGTTAAGCATAGCATGTCTTGACCCGTATTCCGCTAATCCAGACTTTCATTGTATCATTACTACCTATTTTCTTGTATCTTTCATTTGTAGACACACATTCTTGCTCAGAAATAGTTTTGGCAAACGGCATATTACATACATTGGTTCAGACTGAAGGTGGCTTTTGACGCCCTTTTTTGAAAAATCCATACCCTTGCCCAGAGTTCTTCCAGGGAGGCACATCAGCTCATCTAGATATTTGCCTAATTTTACAACAGGCTACATAAAAGGCACTGGGGAAGTCAGTACAAACTAAAATTTCGTGCAGGCAGCGACTTGTTTATACTGCTCGATATACTATACGTTGAAATTTAAGTACAATGTTTATATTCCAATAGATTTATTTTATAATTATATGGTAAAAGTGAGAAAGTAAGAAATTTTTCAGTAATAGTGTTCTGAAATGCTTTTTTTTGGGGGGGGGTCTGTTTTTGTAAGAAAGTTAAGTGAGGTGAAACTTGGGGATACGCATGACAAATCAGGGTATGTCTACACTACAAACGTTACAGCGTGACCATGCTGCCATGGTAGTACTGTGACGTGGGCAGTATAGACACGCTATGTTGCCGAGGAAGAATTCTTCCGGTGGTGATTAAAAAAAAAACAAAAAACAACCCTCACCCTGGGTGAGCAGTGGCAGCTTTATCACCAGGAGCACAATGAAAGAGCGCTGTCTATACTGGTGCTTTTCAGCACTAAAACTTCTGTCGCTCAGGGATGTGTTTTTTCATGCCCCTGAACGACAAAAGTTTTAGTGCTAAAAGTGTCAGTGTATAGGCAGCCTCAGGCTCCTGGAAGTCTGGAAAAGTTGAGAGCCAATGATTTAGGCCACCTATGGCACGCGTGCCAAAGGCAGCACACGAGCTGATTTTCAGTGGCACTCTCACTGCCCGGGTCCTGGCCACCGGTCTGGGGCGCTCTGCATTTTAATTTAATTTTAAATGAAGATTCTTAAAGATTTTAAAAACTTTATTTACTTTACATATAACAGTAGTTTAGTTATATGTTATAGACTTATAGAAAGAGACCTTCTAAAAATGTTAAAATGCATTATTGGCATGTGAAACCTTAAATTAGAGTGAATAAATGAAGACTCGCCACACTACTTCTGAAAGGGTACCGACCCCTGATTTAGACAATGTATACAGATGATAAATTTCCCAGTCCTATTTTCAGAGTGCTAGCCGTGTTAGTCCTTGTCAAAAAAACAACGAGGAGTCCTTGTGGCACCTTAAGAGACTAATAAATTTATTTGGGCATAAGCTTTTGTAGGCTAAAACTCACTTCATGAGATGCATAGAGTGAAAAATACAGGTGCCTTACCGAGTGAAAAATACAGGTGCCTTACCAAGTGCGGGGTGGTCAGTGCCAATGAGGCCAATTCAGTTAAGGTAGAAGTGGCCTATTATTGACTGTTGACAAGAAGGGGTGAATATCAAGAGAGGGAAAATTACTTTTTTTAGTGACCCAGCCACCTCAAGGCTTTATTCAGGCCTAATTTGATAGTGTTCAGTTTGCAAATTAATTCCAGTACTGCAGTTTCTCGTTGAAGTCTGGTTTTGAAGTTTTTTTTGTTGAGGAATTGTCTCTTTTAAGTCTGTTGTTTAGTGTTCAGGGAGATTGATGCATCCGACTAAGTGGGTATTTACCCACGAAAGCTTATGCTCTAATACAGCCTTTAGTCTATAAGGTGCCACAGGACTCTTTGTCATTCAGGGAGATTGAAGTGCTCTTCTACTGGTTTTTGAATGTTACAGTTCTTGATGTCTGATTTGTGCCCTTTTATTCTTTTGCGTAGAGACTGTCCGGTGTGGCCAGTGTACATGGCAGAAGGGCATTGCTGGCACATGATGGCATATATCACATTAGTAGATGAGTAGATTAGCCCGTGATGGCGTGGCTAATGTGGTTTGGTCCTATGATGGTGACCATTGAATAGATATGTGGACAGAGTTGGCAGCAGGGTTTGTTACAGGGATTGGTTCCTGAGTTGGTATTTTTGTTGTGTGGTATGTAGTTGCTGGTGAATATTTGCTTCAGATTGGAGAGGCTGTCTGTAAGTGAGGACTGACCTGTCTCCCAAGGTCTGTGAGAGTGAGGGATCATTCATCAGGATAGATTGTGGATCCTTGATGATGCACTGGAGAGGTTTTAGTTGGGGATTGTAGGTGATGGCTAGCCTGCTACCTTAGAAAATTAGAGACACCCAGCAACATCACTCAAGGGTGTGAAAAATCCCCTGAGCAGTGTAGTTAAGATGACCTAAGGGATGATCTACATTGAAAAGTTACTTTGGTATAGCTGTCTCTCAGAGGTGTGAAAAATCCATACTGTGAGAGATGTAGCTAAGCCAACCTAACTCCTGGTGTAGATAGTGCTAGGTTGATGCATGGATCTTCCCATCAGTGTAGTAGATGTCTATGCTGAAGCGCTATAGAAACACACATGTGCTGCTGCAGCATGTTAAGTATAGACACAGACTTAGGCTGCCTTCCTTGCATGTGAGCTTGAAGAGACAGAGTTGACACTTTGATAGATCTCTCAATGTTGCTTGTACTTGATGTATCAAATAAGATTTATTGACTCTGATCTGGCTAGTGATCTGTTCACTTTTATTGTGATGTTTGTGACTTCATGCAATTGATTTGTGTGGCGACAGATTTTGGAAATTTGTATTTGAATACATCAGTCTGAATGTTGGTTAGGAATGGGGTATATTGATGTTTGAACTGATCTAATTGAAAATTAGTTTCCAAAAGGTTTTATCAAAATTTAAGATTTGTTGAAATAAAGTTAATCCCTTGATTTTTGGAAAATATGTTGCATAATTTTTTTGTTTTAGCTTTCATCTTCCTCTGTGTTCCCTTGTTACAGGTTAACATTTTCTGAAAGATCTGGATAAAATATTTTTCTGCACATGGAATTCCTTATTTATTCTGGAACAAGTGTCCACACATGGAGTTAATCAGGAATAAACACCATGTGTAGACAAGCTGCCAAAACTGCTAAATCTGTTCTAGAGTATCTGTTCAAATGAAAATAAATCCTGAGAAACAACTGGGACGTGGTTAACTCCATAAAAGGCTTGTGTCAAGGAGACTGAACAGTCAGCATCCTCTGCCCTGTTCCAAAATGGTCACTGTACACAGAATAGATTGAAAAACTCTTCCCCTTAGTTTCTGGGACTACTTATCCTTATCATAGACCAAGAGGTCGGCAACCTTTGAGAAGAGGTGTGCCATATCTTCATTAATTTAAGGTTTCACGTGCCAGTAATACATTTTACATTTACAGTGGCTGGCGGAGGGAACCCCAGACCAGCAGTGCTGGTGGCAGACGGAACCTCAGATTGGGTTGCGGGGAGAGATAGAACCCCTGACTGCACGTTCCTCCACACTGCCCCCCACGTTTTTGAGAAAAGTGGACATTTGTCCTGTTTGCTCTTGCCAACTGATCAAATGTCCACTTTTTCCAAAAAAGTTAAGACGGCCAGAACAGGGCTTTGAAAAGGGATTGTCTCTGCCAAAACAGGATGTACGGTCACCCTGCACATAGCTCATCTATCCACTTTCCTGTTTAATCCTTCAGTGAAGTCATAATACTGAATGTGTGACATCAGTTTATATGGCAACAGATTAATATTAAAGACAGGAATATGACTTCTCTTGTACATTGAGAAGCTGGTTGGAGGAGCAGGCAGCCTTCGTTAGAATGCCACTACTTTCAATTATGATAGGGAGAAAAAGAAAAACAAATCAGCCACGCAGTTTACATACCAGATTGCTTCAGTGTGAAAGTCAGATATATTAAGCAAGAGCAACAATAAATTCAGCTAGCTTGTGGAAGTCTTTATATGATAAAATATGTAATTAGAATACAATTAAAACCAGGATAATGGTCATGGCCTTAATTTTCTTGGGTTTATTTCAACAATGATAACTTGTGGCATGGTTCTATCTTCTTCTCTTTACTGCTCCTCTTGTTGGAAGATTCCCATAAATCTGCTTGATTTCTGTAAATTGGCTACTTCTCAGGACTGCAGTACTTCCACTTTAGACTCTTCCAGTTCACTCATCTGCCTCTAGCAAAAAAGCACAAAATCCAGTTATACCTAAAGTTGATATGGCAAAGAATAAGTACTCCGCTTCGTTAGAGTATTGATTCTAGAATAGTCACATTTATTTTAGAATATGGTCCACACGGGATGCTATTGTGGTCTCAGATCTGGCACTTCAGAGTCCCAAATTCTCCTTTTACTACAGTGGGCTTTTTGTTCTTTCATTTTCTGTACTTGTCTGCCTATTAAGAAACTAAGTTATGATCTTTTTTCCAGAAGCAGAGAAGGGTGCATAATCAGCTAAATATGAGCTCCCAGTGTGGTATAGTGGTCAAAAAGGCTATTGTGATCCTTGGATGCATAAACTGGAATCATGAGTAGGAACAGAAGTTATTTTACCTGTGTGTTTGGCACTGGTACGACTGCTGCTTTAATACTACGTCCAGTTCTGGTGCAAACAATTCAAGACTGACTTTGAGAAACTGGAGAGGGTTCAGAGAAGAGCTATGAGAGTGATTAAATTATTAGAAGACATGCTTTATAGAGAGAGATTCAAGGAGCATCTCTCTAGCTTAAGCAGAAGGTTAAGGGTGACTTGAATACGATCTATAAGCACTTTGACTACGTGGGGAACAAATACTTGTTAATGGGCTCTTCAGTCTAGCAGATTGTATAACACAATTGTTTTTCAATCTCTTGTCCACAGACTTTCTACAATTTCCAAAGGGGTCCACACCTTCATTTAAATTTTTTTAGGCAGCCACAAATGAAAAATGGTTGAAAACCACTGGTATAACACAATTCAATGGCTGGAAGTTGAAGCTAGACAAATTCAAATTGGAAATAAGGCACACGTTTGTGACAGAGTAATTAATCATGGTAACAGTTTACCAAGGATGATGATGGATTCTCCATTACTGACAATTTTTAAATCAAGATTTGGTGTTCTAAAAGATTTTTTCTGGGAATTATTTTGGGGAAGTTCTGTGGCCTCTATTATGCAGGAGTTCAGGCTAGATGATCACAATGGTCCCTTGTGGCATTGGAATCTATTTATTAAACTAGTTAGTAAACTGGGTACACATTTGTATGCTCATGTGTCTTACATATGGAATGGGAAGCTTTCCATTTTGGCAGTATTCCTTTTTACACTGAGGAATAACATAGTGTACGTGTTGTCTGTCATAAAATCTTAGGGGGCTTTTAAAGGTTGGAAAAAAATCACAGCAACCCTACTTTGCTAACAGGTGGGAGAAGGCAGACTACAGTTTTTATTATGGGGAAGATATTATCTAAACCAGTGGTCTCCAACGTTTATGTTCTAAGATCACTTTTTGAATCTAAGAGGAAGCCAGGATCTATCCCACTCCGCTCACTCCATTCCCGCCCCCGCTCTGTCGTTCGCTTTCCCCAACCCTCACTCACTTTTACCAGGCTGGGGCAGGAGGTTGGCGTGCAGGAGGGGATGGGGTGAAGGGTTCAAGCTCTAGAAGGGAGTTTGGGCACAGGAGGAGACTCTGGGCTAGGGCAGGGGGTTGGGGTGCAGGAGGGTGTACAAGGTGCTGGCTCTGGGAGGGAGGTCAGGGCTGGGGCTTGGGGTGGAGGAGGAGGTTCAGGGTGCAGAAAGGGTTATGGGTGCTGGCTCTGGGAGAGGGCTCAGGGATGGGGGTTGGAGTCCCGCCTCCTGCCAGGCAGCACTTACCTCTGGCAGCTCCTGGTCGTCATCAGGCACAGCGAGGCTAAGGCAGGCTCCCTGCCTAAGCTGCCCCACATCGCTCCCTGAAGGGGCCAATGCGCCCCTGTGGCCCCTGGGAGGGGGTGGGGACACATGGCTCCACACTCTGCCCCTCTCTACAAGCACTGCCCCCGCAGTTCTCCTGGTCAATGGGAGCTGCGGAGGTGATGCTTGCAAGCAGGAGCAGCTTCCATGGAAGGAGACCCCTGCCCCCTGGACCGCAGGACTGCATTGGCTGCTTCCAGGAGTGGCGTGGGGCCAGGGTAGGCAGGGAGTCTGCCTTAGCAACAGCTACAGTGCACTGCTGCTGGAGATTGCAATCGACTGATTGGTGACCACTGATCTAGCCTGAAAGATGAAAGCAGTAGTTCTTACAGTAGCGGTCTAAGTTCCTGAATTTTGGCTGATCTCCTTAGGAGTGGTCATAGGTATGGGAAACACTTTCTTTACGGAGTGGTAGATCTGAGTCTTGGAAACTTTTTCAGATTACACGGTGTTCCTATTCATAAATGCCAGAGTGCAGGCTGTAGCTAAAACACTCAGAAAATATTCATACACTGTATGTTCACAGTTTTGGGCAATGTTCAGCCTGTAATGTGTCTAGTCAGTGCTAATGATGTAAACCAAAAGGTTTGAACTATAAATCAGTTTTCGTTTTCAAACCAGAAAACTTGAAATGTCCAACATAATTTTTAGAAACCTTCCATTTGTATGGCTTTGCACTGAACCGGTACAGATAAGAAGAGATGCAAGAACTACAAGGAATTTGTTACAAGTGTGTTCATGAGTAGGAAGTATTATCCTTGCTTGAGCACTATCTTCAGTACATTGTTTTGCACTTGATGGAAAACTCCACCCTCACAGCCGCCAAGAGGTGCCATAAGAGAGATTGTGAAGCAGAGAACTTCCCCCTTGCTGGCTGGAAGGGTGGGGAAGAGACTGAGTAGTCACTCCACCCCTTGTAGCCTCTGGAAAGGAGATTAAAATATTAGATTCCTCCTAATAAGAAGATATGAATAATGGAAGTCTTAAAGAAGGCCATGGCCAGCACAGTGATAGAAATCCTTGCACTTTTTGCCTTCCTAGTAAACATTGCAGGGGTTCTCTATGGTGCCTTGCCCTGAAGTATTGCTGGTGAGGGCCCCACCCATATCTTTCATATTTACCTCTGACTTCTAGGAATCCTCTGGAATAAGTGTTCATCCTCTCATGCCTGCCCACATAAAAGCTGTAAAACACATGTTCCAGTTAACTGTGTGAAAAACAGTATATTCAGACACTAAGAATCAAATACAGCGGAGATATTTACATTAGAACTTTTAAGTGCCTAGCAGCAACTTGTGCTTTCTCCAGACTCTTATCTGGTGGTGTGATGGGAGTATGGTTATCCCTAGCTAAATGCAGGGTGTTGTAGATTAAAAAAAACCAAAACACTATCCTCCTTGTTCTCATTCTGTATTGATATTTCTTTTGGGGGGAGGGATAACTCAGTGGTTTGAGCCTTGGCCTGCTAAACCTAAGGTTGTGAGTTCAATCCTTGAGGAGGCCATTTAGGGATCTGGGGCAAAAAATCAGTCAGGGGACAGTACTTGCTCCTGCTAGTGTAGGCAGAGGACTGGACTTGATGACCTTTCCAGTTCTATGAGATAGGTATATCTCTATATATTATATTATATGTATGTGAAGGACTAATCCAAAAAGCTAGTTGTATATGTAGCAAGATCTTTCTGAGCTGACAGCACCTTGCATACTATACTTTCTTCGCACCACTGCTGGTGCAGTAGCTGCTGATTTAAGTCAAATATAGCTATCAAAATATTTTACTAGCTAGTGTTAAGTGAAGTCCATTCATGTCTAAATACTGGTAACATGATAGCAGAAAATTCAGAAGCCTTATCAATCCATTGCTAACATGGCATGATAGTTCTCGTGGGAGAAAATACAGAGCATGATTTCCCTTTGCCTTCCTTCTGATTTGTGGCTGCCATTGATTACATTGTGGTTTAACTCATCAGCCTTTCGATGGCATTTCCTCCATTGCAGGTCCCGCTACCTACCACAGGCACTCATCTGTACCATGCCATTGATATTTCCTTTGGCTTCAGCCAGTGCTGCTTTTTGGTACCAGACTACAATACAAACTGATCTGATTAGAGTTAAATATGTAAATACTTCTAAAGGAACCTTGGCTGAAATATGTTTAAGGCTGTTGTCAATCCATCTTGAGTTTAAATCATTGTCTGTGTATTGTGGGCACAAAAAAATAGTGTCTGTGTGAGAGAAACTGAGGCTAAAGGGTAGCATTCATTATGAATTTCTCTGCATGTTGTAATTAGTGTGCCTTATTTCTTAATGCTTACAAAAATTTTAGGGGTTTTTTTCCCCTCCTTTCCCCCCTTTCATGCGTTTATAGATCTTCCCTTCCTGGGTGTAGACATATGTGATCTGTACTTCGTGCTCACCCTGTCCTCTTTCCCTGCCAACCCTTGCACCTTCATATGCCTTTCACTCTGACACTAGTCACTTACGCAAGGGGAGGGATTCTCCTGGGTTAGAGGGCCTGCTTTCTTTATGCAATGCCACAGTGACACTAACATAGGCTTAGAACTTTTGAAGTAGCTTCAGGAAATAAAAACTCTTCAGCATGAAAAATGCAAACCTAGTATTTTGTGTACCTCTTCAGAATTTTTAGGTAGTGCATCTTGCATAGTCTTAATTCTTTTTTTAGCGAGCTTGCAAAACTCTGCATTTGAGAATTTCTCAGTTGACAGTAGATTTTTTCATTCACATTACACATCTCCTACTTACCATATTAATTGATCTGTTATGCATTCCTTTGCATATGGTTCTCAGTCATACTACCTTATGATACGAGATTCCAACATGTAGCACAAGCTAAGCAGGTTTGCATAAAATAATACTTGGATAGGGAGACCTGAAGAAGATCTAGAAGCCGTCGGAAGCGTTTTTAGTGACTTAGCAAACAAGATCTTGAATCATGCTCTAACATAATGTTAGCTAGTGCCTGAGTGGATTTGATGTAAATCACATTGATTTAAATCATGATTTTAAATCAGTAGTGAGAGAGGCTTGATTTAATCATAGATTTCTACATAAAAGTGCATTCTTGTTGGTTGTTACCAACCTAAAGATCTTGCATGTTCAAACATGTTCCTTTCATCATCTTCAGTGCAGTTTCCTCCTCAGAAGGAACCAGAGGTGAAAGTAAGCCAGTACGCCCCAGTACGGTGTACCAGGATGGATCGGCTTTCCCAGGCACAATTTCAAGGGCCTGGGGTGCCCGGCAGCGGCTGGAGCCCTAGACCCTTTAAATTGCTGCCCGAGCCCTGGGGGAGGCTCCGACGGCACTCTGGCAACAGTTTAAAGGGCCCGAGACAGTAGCGGCGGCCCAGCCATGGGCCCTTTAAATAGCTGTTGGAGCCCCGCTGCAGCCTCCCCAGGGCTCTGGCAGCAGGGCTCCACAGGTATGGAAGCCCTGTTGCCAGAGCCCTGGGGAAGGACAGTGGGGCTCCGGCAGCTATTTAAAGATTTTGGAAGGCACTTCAGATTCTTAAACCTTGGGTCCAGTGCTGTAGCTATCTTTAGAAATCTCACTTTGGTACTGTCTTTGCATTTTGTCAGATCTGCAGTGAAAGTGTTCTTAAAATGAACAACATGTGCTGGGTCATCATCCGAGACTGCTTTAACATGAAATATATGGCAGAATGCATTTAAAACACAGAGCAGGGAAGATACAATTCCCCCCCAAGGAATTCGGTCACAATTTTAACTAATGTATTATTTTTTTAACATGCATCATCAGCATGGAAGTAGGACTGAGTGGACTTGTAGGCTATGAAGTTTTACATTTTGTTTTTGAATGCAGTTTTGTAACAAAAATCTACATTTGAAAGTTTCACTTGGACAGCAAAGAGATTGCACTATAGTACTTGTATGAGGTGAACCGAAAAACACTATTTCTTTTATTACTTACAGTGCAAATATTTATAATAAAAAATAGTATACACTTTGATTTCAGTTATAACACAGAATACAATATACATGAAAGTATAGAAAAAGATCCAAAATATTTAATACATTTCAATTAGTATTCTTTTGTTTAATCGCAGTTTTAATTGCGCTGTTAATCAAAATTAATTTTTTTATTAATTGCGTGAGTGAACTGCAAATAATCCACAACCCTACTCTTTATTGAGAAATAATGTAAGGAAGAGCCCTAGGAAGGGGACTACATGACTCAGGGATCTGAATACAGGATATGAGGACTTTCATATCCAGCTCACTAGTTTGAGTCTAGCCAGCGTCAGTGATGATAACATTACCATTGCATGGCTTTTCAGTGGTCTACATGAAGTAGTCTCAGTTCAGTTTCTAGTAGACAGATGCTAATGGTGAAAATTGCCACAGCAGTTAACTAATGGTATAGTAACAGTATAAACAAACACCAAGGATCAAATGTGCAAGGAAAGTAACTCTTAATTGCAGAAAGTCCTTTTTAGAACTAGGTCTATTCTGTGGGTGAATGAATTACTTTAAAGGCTCTCAAACTGCAGCTATCTGAGATCTTCCTAGTGGGCCACAGAGTAAAAACCTTTGAGAGCTAAATCAGAGGTATTCTGGGAAAGGCTGCATAATTTCTAGATTGCTCCATTGAATGAAAAACTGAAATACATGTGTACAATCATAACCAAGCTTCAGGAATACTAAATATGCAAGTAAAATAACAATAATCAATGCTTTTTATTACAGACTTAATCCAGTGCACAAATGAGATGAATGTGAACATCCCCCAACTGGCGGACAGCTTGTTTGAAAGAACTACCAACAGTAGCTGGGTGGTGGTCTTCAAATCCCTCATCACAACTCACCATCTCATGGTGTATGGAAATGAGGTAATACAATGTCTTTAGTACAAAAATCATATCTTTGCTGTGAAGATACATCATGGAGATGTCTTTGAGTAGGTACCTTTATAAGAAAATCTTCAATATTTCTGCCCTTCTACTTACTAGGAAGTAAGAGGACTATAAGAGAGGGTTCTTTTTCTATGCCAGTATTGTTTTTATTATCATTTTAAAAAAAAATAGTGTGACATAGGATCACAAGAGTGGAAAACGAGAGACTTACTAGGTCACTTAGCCATGTGTCTGACAAAACAGGCTTTTTTGGTATAGTCAGAATTGTTTGTAAATTGTATGTTTTTTCCAAACTTTTTAGTTGGAGACCAACAATGTTTTTATTTATATTTGATTTTAAAATATGAAGAATGTTTACATGTGAGCATTAGGCACCCATAATTAACATTGTTTGCAATTAATTAAATATGACTAATAGCCCAAAATAATAAAATTAACACATCAGCTGATTTTTAAAAAAAGTAGTAAGCTCCAGCCTGCGACATGCCCCCAATTCTCCACAGAAACCTTTACAAAATAAGTATTGTGGTGTTTCCATGATACAGCCCTATTTTTTAAAGTTGCTTGACCCAAATGAACTGTGGCTTTTGAACTTTCTGCATTTGAAAAAAAGACTTAAAATTTTATATCTGTTGATCTGTGGCACAGTAGACATTTTGATGCTTTTTTTCTTAAACCACCATTTTTGAATTTTAAAAATCAAGTTTGAAAAGTAGCTACTGTGTATAATCCGTACTTGATATAATGTGTATGGTATGGGCAATATTCAGATTCCCCTTCATGTTCAATCAAATTTCTTTTACATTAGAATAATAGAATATCAGGGTTGGAAGGGACTGTAGGAGGTTGTCTAGTCCCCTTGCTCAAAGCAGGACCAACCCCAGCTAAATCATCCCAGCCAGAGCTTTGTCAAGCTTGACCTTAAAAACTTGAAGGAAGGAGATTCCACCACCTCCCTAGGTAACTCATTCCAGTGCTTCACCACCCTCCTAGTGAAAAAGTTTCTCCTAATATCCAACCTAAACCTCCCCCTCTGCAACTTGAGACCATTACTCCTTGTTCTGTCATCTGCTACCACTGAGAACAGTCGAGATTCATCCTCTTTGGAACCCCCTTTCAGGTAGTTGAAAGCAGCTATCAAATCCCCCCTCATTCTTCTCTTCTGTTGACTAAACAATCCCAGTTCCCTCAGCCTATCCTCATAAGTCATGTGCTCCAGGTCTCTAATCATTTTTGTTGCCCTCCTCTGGACTCTTTCCAGTTTTTCCACATCTGTCTTGTAGTGTGGGGCCCAAAACAGGACACAGTGCTCCAGATGAGGCCTCACCAATGTTGAATAGAGGGGAACAATCTCATCCCTCAGTCTGCTGGCAGTGCCCTTACTTATACAGCCCAAAATGCCATTAGCCTTCTTGGCAACAAGGGCACACTGTTGACTCATGCCCAGCTTCTCATCTACTGTAACCCCTAGGTCCTTTTCGGCAGAACTGCTTCCCTAGCCATTCGGTCCCTAGTCTGTAGCAGTGCATGGAATTCTTCCATCCTAAGTGCAGGACTCTGCACTTGTCCTTGTTGAACCTCATCAGATTTCTTTTGGCCCAATCCTCTAATTTGTCTAGGTCCCTCTGTATCCTATCCCTACCTTCTAGCATATCTACCACTCCTCCCAGTTTAGTGTCAGTTGCAAACTTGCTGAGGCTGCAGTCCACACACCATTCTCCAGATCATTAATGAAGATACTGAACAAAACCAGCCCAGGACCAATCTTTGGGGCACTCCACTTGATACCAGCTACCAACTAGACATGGAGCCATTGATCACTACCTGTTGAGCCCAATGATCTAGCCAGCTTTCTATCCACTTTATAGACCCTTCATCCAGTCCATACTTCTTTAGCTTACTGGCAAGAATACTGTGGGAGACAGTATCAAAAGCTTTGCTAAAGTCAGGGAATAACATGTCCACTGCTTTCCCCTCATCCACAGAGCCAGTTATCTCATCATAGAAGGCAGTTGGTTAGTCAGTCATGACTTGCCGTTGGTGAATCCATGCTGACTGTTCCTGATTACTTTTCTCTCCTCTAAGTGCTTCAGAATTGGTTCCTTGAGGACCTGTTCCATGATTTTTACAGGGACTGAATGAGGCTGACTGGCCTGTAGTTCTCTAGATCCTCTTTCCATCCTTTTTTAAAGATGGGCACTACATTAGCCTTTTTCCAGTCATCCGGGACCTCCCCCGATTGCCATGGGTTTTCAAAGATAATGGCCAATGGCTCTACAACTGAAATAATTGAAATTAAATTTCTCATATAGTTTATAGTGTATATTTGTCATAAGGAAAAAATAGAAAAATATCTTCTGACTTTTCATGGGATTCTACAGAGCCATTAATGCTACTCTTTTTGGTTCCATTACTATCTGCACAGGAATTGAAAGACTCTCAGATACTAAGGACATGCCTATTCTACAGCTGCTACAGCACTGCAACTGAGCCATTGGAGCGCTGTAGTATAGACGCTTTAGTGTTGACTAAAGAGGTTTTTCTGTCGATTGTAGTTAAGCCATCTCTCTGAGAGGCAGCAAGTAGCTCAGTGGAAGAATTCTTCTATAGATCTAGCCACATCAACATCAGGAGTTGGACTGACTTAACTATGGTGCTCAGGCTGCAGAATTTTTCACAGCCTTGAACGATGTAGACCAAGCCTAACTGAGTCAGAATGTGAATTGAAAACTCTTCTGGATCTACTGCAGGGGTGGGCAAACTTTTTGGCCCGATGGCCCCATCTCATATAGAAATTGTACTGTGGTCCATGAATGCTGACAGAATTAGGGTTGGGATGTAGGAGGGGGTGTGGGTTCCGGATGGGGCCAGAAATGAGGAGTTCACAGTGCGGGAGGGGAGTCTGGGCTGGGACAGGTGGGGTGCATGGGGGAGAGCGGTGAAGGCTTCAGCTGGGGGTACAGGCTCTGGGGTGGAGCTGTGGATAAGGGGCTTGGGGTGTACAAGGGTGCTTTGGGCTGGGACCAAGGGGTTTCGGAGGGTGCGAGCCCTAATATTGCCATTCAGATTAACAATTGGTATACCCAGTACTCAAGTCTTTTTGAATTGTTCCCCTGTAGTGTCCAGCCTCTTTTCCACTGAACGCTCACAGAAATACCACATCTGCTGTCCTCAAAGGAACAGTGTGTACACCAGCTTGTATGATTCAGCTCAGGATCAGCTTCTTGTTTAATATCACGGCACTGAGATATTTATAGTGAAAACAATAGTAAGGTTTTTTAATCCAAGATTTAAGAGGTAGTAAGGATAATGGAAGCAAAAGTTTACCTATGAAGCAAAATCATAACATGCTTTCTAGAGCTTAGGCTTGACTTAACAGGTTAACTTATGGTCTAAAGAAGTTTCTCACCCTAAGTGTCCTCTGCAGCATTTCAACTAAAGCTGGTTTTACGAATGTAAATGCACTGCCCTTTTACTTCCTAGGTCCTGGATCACAGGGTGTCTTCTCTGTTCCCCAGATAGTCCAGCAATCCCTTGAAGTGTATCTCAAGATAAGGTTGCCTTCTACCTCTATATGCTTTCTTTTTTGTCTTGATATTTTTGTTGACTCTGTATGTAAATTGGCCACCATTGTGTTACTTACAATGCTTAATTGACATGCCCACAGTTGATTAAACATCTTGTGTCTGACAGGAAACCTGTTTCTCCACTTCTGCTGTGATACAGACTCTTAAGAACATACATTCAGTATACATACATTCACAACGATAGTAATAACTAATTTGACCCTTGTTTTCATTTAAGACCTCACGTAGTATTCTTTGATGAACCAGCATGTGCTTACCAGAATATGGATATTTTTGTAACCCATTACCAGTTGGCACTAAGTTGTTCATGGATCACACAGTTTAATCTTGTTCATGTGAGCAAGAATTATCATAGTTAAGATTCTAACCCCATTTATATTCAGTCATTGATATCAAATTTTCTATTTATGGACCCCAATACTGTGGATTTTGTGGAGAGTGTCCTAAGGAGAGAAGAAAATGCAGCTATTTTGCTCACTAGCTATGACTTACATTATTTCCTTTTTTATCCCCACCCTTTTGTAAACGTCAATTTTTTAAAATTAGACCAGTAGGAGCTTTCAAAATCAAATTCTACTCCCAGACAGACTACTTGTCATATTAGAGTTTTGAAAGTGGTCCAGTCCTTGGAACTTCAATGGAGATTCAGTTGGCCCAGGCCTGGAAGGTTAAAGGCTATCACCCCCTGGCAGTGTAATATCAATCACTTCAGCTGAAAAGAGAATTTTTCTGTTATAGTCCTATCTGAAACATGGTCTATTTGGACCCAATGCAATATTCATATAACCATTCTCTGCATGATGTTTTAGATTACGATGGTATTTTCAGACATAACTTGTGGCTTTTTGTAAGTGCACCGCGGGAGGAACAAGACCCTTACCACCAGTTGATGGTAACCTGTATTTCCCCACATATGGCTTAGCAAAATGCACCACTAGTGTGTATTAATTGCTGTATCCGTTCTTAGGGGTCAGTTTTCAGAGGCAGAAATACTCTGTGACAAGATTGAGTATTCATTTTATGCACATATCTGCAACAGTGCATTAGTTATCAAGATCTTTGCCCTGTGAATGAATCCATGTAATTCTTGGACTGTAGAATTAGCTGCAATGGATAGAGATTACAATAAGGATGTAACTTTTTCCAGGTCTTGAATCTGGTTTAACAAGGCTCTTGATTTGAAAATTCACTAAACTGCCTCAAAATTCATTTTTCCAATGTCACTGGCTTTTCAGCCCAATTTATTTCTTCTGAAGTTAGCACATAAGGAAAAATTATGTGATGGATGACTTTCCAGGAAGACATTTGTAATATGTGTAGTAGGTAGTACCCTTACTCAGACCAGCAGGGAGGAAGAGGAAATAAATTTGTTCCCATAGATGCAAGTTTTTCAGCTCTCTCCAAATCCTGATGCCTCTTCACTATAGCTGCTTGGAAACATTTTGACAAAACTTTTTTGTTGTTTGTTGAAATGGGAATGTTTCACAGATATGGTTCAATATCAGTGAAATTCTGCCAGAAACAAGGCAGGCTTCTTGGGGGCTTACCTGCCCACTTCATCTTCAGCCTTCCTGATAAACTGCACTTGATCCAGCGCTCCCAGAATCTCCACAAAATAGAATGACCATTCTCCATCTAGCTCTCCCCTTCACTCTGTATAGATCGGAAAACTTCTAAAGAAACTAAAAATACGGCTGAGTGAGTCAGTAGGCAGAATTCTTTTCATAGCAACCCTTCTTACTGGCTAGCAAAAAACTCTTCCTTTCTTCAAAGGGACTCTGAAGCATACATGTGCTCCATAGGGATTTAGTAGTATTTAATCCTAAACAGATGTTGAAAGGGTCATTAAAATAGCAGTACACTGGATTAAGCAAATATTTCACAACTTCTGGGAGTTTCCCTTCAAGAGAATCCTGTGCAAGCTAGGATGTAGTGTTGAGAGAGTTCTTTTTTTACAAGTACGAAAAGTCACGTGGCTGCTTAGAAGGCTGGGGAAGAGGTTTCTTTACTGATAAGAAATGACACCCCCATGGTTTGGAGGGGAACGAAGGGGAATAAAATGCCTCTCTCTCTGATCCTTTAAAATATGATTTATAATCCATGAAGAGTACACTAAAGTTGCTCTTCTAAAATGTTTTGAATTGAAAGAAAAAAATTGTAATCATCAGTATAGAAGGTCAAATACTGGTGTGGATTAGACATGCAATTCCTAAAGTATGAGATACAGACTAGACAGGATGAAACCTGAATTGATAAGAAAATTTCCCCTTTAGGTTCTTGAATTTATTTAAGATGAATAAGAATCTTTATGTAGTATTAAAGTAAATCTTCATGCTGCTGAATATCTCTTAACTAAAATTCCATAATTATATTTAAAGGCAATTAAATTAGACAACATCCAGGTAAATATTTTACATTTAACTTAAGTGTACAAGGAACTAAAGGCAAAGCTTGTCAAGAACTCCTAGTTCATTTCCTGGTACAGGTAGACATTATTTCCTGATAATCTACTGATACCCTGATCACAAATGCCGAAGTGTTGATGTAGGAAGTATAAGTGAAGAAAGCCTTTATACTACAATCAGTCCTGGAAGGCACCACATGTGAGAAGTAAATGATTAAGAAGTTTTGAAAGAGATTCTGGCTGTGGATGCACACTGTACACTGTAAAACAGATTTTTTTTTTAAAAAAAAAGTTTTACAGAGGTCTGATCCCTAGCCTGCCCAACCACAATGTCCACACTGAAACATGAGTCCCTTTTTTCAGCTAGCGCAGAGCAACATGCTTATGTCTAATCTGTTTTGAAATAGACATTCATTTTCATTTGAAAGGTTTACATTTTATAGAGTGACTACTGCTAATTTGATCTTGTAGAAAAATAGTATCGTTCCCTGCTAATACATGTCAGAACATCTGACGTGTATGTGGGAGGAGGGGGATTTTGTCTCATGAACCAGAATTCCTTGTGTAAAGCTGTGCTACAAAAGAAAACCAAATGAAAGAAGTCTCTGCTAACGTTTTGAATGAGACAAAATAAAGCAACTGAAAAATAGAAGAGTTCATGTCTGTAATACATTTACTGCTAATTCACTTACATTAAAGCAGGCAAGCATAGGATTATGTATTGTTAAGATGTACGCTTTTGCTATTTGTAGTAACTACAGGGCTGATTTTGAGAGGTGCTGAGTACCGAACTCCAAATAATGTGAATGCAAGCTGCAGGTGCTCAGTGTCTTTGAAAATGAAACCTCAAATAAGTACTTCATGAAACTAATGCAGTGTGAACCAAAGAATCACAAGACTGTTCTACAGCCAGCACTAAACTGGAACAGACCACAAGGACTTCGAAACCAAAGTTGAGTTTTTTCAAGTTTATTGCGGTATGCTCTGCAACCTTTGTTTAGAGGTTCTGATCTGAGCCTAGTCTGGAAACTCCTAAAAAATAGGCTCAGTGGTTCTTTTTATCTTCCAGTTGTCATTTCTAGTTACCAAAAGGTCCATCATAAGGAATATTGTTAGCCTCATAATCCTCATAAAATTGGTTTGGCATTAGAATTGCCAGGTTTACTTTGTAGGTAAAGGAGAAATGGTCTGCAAGCTGGAAGGCTTGTAGTTGTTACCATATTGCAGTTGTAATCATGACAGATTTTAATGCCTATATGAGAAGTTTGCTCTTTTGAGGTTAATTCTAGTTTAGAACGAAGGGTCCTTCAATCCTTCACCAGTACCAGTTAAAATAGTAGTTAAACCTTGTATTCCTCCTCTTACAGCGGGGGTGGCCAACCTGTGGCTCTGGAGCCACGTGCGGCTCTTCAGAAGTTAATGTGCGGCTCCTTGTACAGGCACTGACGCCAGGGCTGGAGATACAAGTGACAACTTTCCAGTGTGTTGGGGGATGCTCACTGCTCAACCCCTAGCTCTGCCACAGGCCCTGCTCCCACTCCACTGCTTCCCGCTGCCTCCCCTGAGCCTGCCATGCCCTCACTCCTCCCCCCGGCTCCTGCCATATGAAACAGCTGACTGGGGAAGGAAGGGTGCTGATTGTCGGGGCTGCCGGTGGGAAGGAGGTGCTGGGAGCATGGTGGGGAGCTGATGGGGGTACTACTGACATATTACTGTGGCTCTTTGGCAATGTACATTGTAAATTCTGGCTCCTTCTCAGGCTCAGGTTGGCCACCCCGACTTACAGTTTTGCTGTAACTGACTTACAGTTGTGTTATTTACAAGTTACGCTATAAATTTTTTGAAAGTTTGATAGCACTGAGTTAACTAAACTTAAGTGCAGAATTAAGTAAAATTGCAGCAAAATAATAGCTTCTTATTGATTCAAAATCTGATTCAAAATCTTTTCTTCTCCATCTAGCGTTTTATCCAGTATCTAGCTTCCAGAAACACCCTGTTTAATTTGAGCAATTTCCTAGACAAAAGTGGATTGCAAGGTAAGGTATCCTCATTATAAAACCTAACACGATATTTTAGAGAATAATAAATAGTTTATTTTCACAAGTTATGGTGAACTGCCTCTCTTCAGTAGTTAAAAAGTTGCATATCATTCCAAGAAGTGAAATTCTTCAGTTTAGAACACTTCTGTGGATGTCATTCATAATCTCCTAACTGACTAGCATTTGTGGCTTTGTAGAAAATACTGCCACTTGGAAACAATAGATATAATTTATCTTATATAGGTGTGATTTTACTCATGCTATTTATTCTAGCTCTGAACCAGATTCCAAAAACAGCCAATACAAGATAAAATGAAGTTAAAACTTCCATAATGCATTCCAATTTCATCATGGGACAGGAGAGATTTGTTCTTGATGCTGGCTGGTACTAGTTTCTCCTTCAGCCCCAGCCAGGGGGCCTGCAACCTTAGCCTCATCACCCAAGGCTGAATCCCTCAGTCTTTGGCCTGGGTAGTGGGACTTGGGCTTCAGCCCTGGGCCCCAGCAAGTCTAAGCCAACCTTGGCGACCGTATTCAAAGGGAGTCGTGACCCACTTTGAGGACCTGACCCACAGTTTGAGAACTGCTGCTCTACACCAAAAACTTCACATCTACTACCTTACACACTGGGGTCCTCCTTTTTTAAATTATTATGTTTGTTTTATTCTGCCTCTGCTGCTGCTTCTTCTGTTGCTTCTTCATTTTATTATTATAGAACAATTGAATTCCATCTTTCAAAATTCTACTTGCCTCCTTGTAAGGAAGGGGTAAACAGATTTTTTAACAAGGAAATAACATTTATAAATTATCCATTGTGATGGTAAAGGGTGGACAAATACATCTTTGTGTCTGAGCTACTTATTTTCATGTATTCTGCAAGGTCAGGAGAAGAATAACAAAATAAAAGGGCAAAAACTAAATGAACTCCTGTACATGCTGTAATAGGGACCAATTGCTTGAAATTCTTAATTGTTTCAATCAGATGTCTCTTTGTTTAGAGCAGGTATTGGGCAAGAAACAGTTACTGGTTCCTATTACTAGGTTTCGCCACTGCTGCATGTAATTCTGTTCATGCATGGAGCCATTCTTAAAAAGATACTAATTTGCCTATAGTGAAATAGCCATTTTGTGTCCAACTTTGCACTTTATATAGCTGCTTAAATTTTGTTTTGCCATAATTGTAGTATAATATACATACTCTTGCTGATGGCTGTGGACAGCAGTTTTCATTGTGGTAAATGACTCAAAACTGTCAAGATGAGACTTAATTTTAAAGGATAGAATGGTTTAGAATATGAAAAGAGACCTTTACCATCTAATTCTAGTGTTTCCTCTAGGGAATAAAGCCGAGGATAGGATTTCTCAGCTTACACCCATAGGAAATATTTTTGGATATAATTAAAACACGTCAGTCTAATCCTACAATCTTTGCATGTGCAAACTCTCACTTACTAATGTCAATTTAGTTCAGTGTATTTTGCTATATTAACTTCTAAAACAGTATGTATGGACTTTGAGATTGACTCGGAAATCATAAGACTTTGTACATGTATGCTAGTTAAGAAATCTTACAACAAATAAATCAATAAGCATATATAGGCACTTTCTGTGCTAGTAACCACAAATATATATAAAAATACTTAATTTGCTCACTGACTTCCAGGAGATTATCTTCAGACAGTAAAGAAAATTACAGTTATGTGACATTTCTAAATATTTGCTACATCATACCATTCCGATTTTCAGGGTGTGTGTTGTACAGTGTTTCGCTCTTAACACCACAAGATTTTTAAATGTGGCAAAAAAATGAGACCAGTCTTTTGTAACTGTTTTTTATATATTAGTGAGTTAAGGGAAAATTTGTAAACAAAAACAAACTATAAGTGTGTATCTTATTGTCTAGTTGAATAATTGATTTTGTATAGAAGTTCACTGGAGGAGGGATAAGCTGTTGAAATCTTTTCTCTTTTAGGGTATGACATGTCCACATTTATCAGACGGTATAGTAGGTATTTAAATGAAAAAGCAGTTTCTTACAGACAAGTGGCTTTTGACTTCACCAAAGTAAAAAGAGGGTAAGAACTATAGTTTTTATTTTTATTTTTCTTTAAGATTTGGCTTGCAGGACATATTAACAAGCTGTTCTCAAATAACCAAGTTGGATATCTTTTCACTGGTATTGATCAATATACTCTGTGCAGGATGCACCAAAATTGTCAGTGCAGTTGAGTTATAATGTGTCTGTCTTGAGAAATTTTGGGGAACACTTTGTTTTTTGAAAAAAGTGAAATGGAAATCAGTCTCTGCATTGGTTTGAGGTAACTGGTGGTAGCTACCTAATCTGGCCAATAAGATGTTCCTTGATATGCCAGAAAGCTGTATTGTGCCTGGCACCATTGGTATTTAACTGCTCTTCTCATTTGAGAAGATTATGGAGATGGGCATTTATATTAAATACCTTGCTGTACCGTCTGTTCCTCCTTCACGCCGCTCTCAAAGTGGCTGTTCGTACAGTCCATGTTACTGTAATATACTATTGTAATTAACA
This sequence comes from Dermatemys mawii, assembly GCA_007922305.1. NCBI lineage: Eukaryota > Metazoa > Chordata > Testudines > Dermatemydidae > Dermatemys > Dermatemys mawii. The sequence goes on along the minus strand of ML677344.1, from coordinate 13,364,743 downwards.
GAATGACCATCATGCCCTTTTTGGGATAGAGAGTGGGGGAAGGCACCTGATCAATTTACGTATCTATGGCATACAGTGGCTAACTGCTGGTTAAACAACTTCTTTAGATGTGGCACATGGTAAAGCCATGGTGGCTCTAATGTATTTGAAGCAATAAATTAAACGTGCTTCAAATGAATGTTCACGTGGATTCTGCTCTTGGTGCTCATGTTCCCTGTTTACACAAGAGCTGGTTCTTTTGGTCAACAGTACTTGCTGGGGCCAACCCTGCATCCCAGATGTCTTTTTGCCGCCTCCCCTCACCCAATGATATAAATGGTGGGTCCAGCCACCCTCCGTTTCCTCTTCCTGCAGCAGCAAGAAGGAACCCTTGCAGTGTCCTTCTGCTTCTCTGCGACTCTGTTATAGTTGGTGTTAGTGATTAGTTAGTGTAGCTGTTAAGTAGTTAACTTTTAGTTTGCCTGTAGGCTTTAAAAAAGATAACTTTTACTACTCTTTTTGTTAATCTTTCATGGTTGTTCAGCATCCACCTTCATTCTTCAACCCCTCTTCCCCCTCCCCCCAAGATACTATTGAAGCAAGAGGTGGACTCTCTCCTTAAAGTACTGGGAATAAAATCCCCTGATGGTGAACTCTCCATACAGCCTCATACTTCTGAGACAGCTTGCCAGACTGTGCCTAGTGTCCAGGCAAGGGTAGTTGAAATCAGTGCATCTACACAGCAGATCCCCATATAGCCATCTTGGTCAGGATTCCACAAGAAGTCTTGTCCTCATTAAAGACCCACTTCAGGTGTGTAATGGAGTACTTTTCTCTGCACCTCTACCAACTAAAACTCTGACAGATGCCTGCACCCAGGGATGAAAGGCTCATCTAGATCACTTTGTGACATAGGGCCTGTAGTCCCTTCTTGAAGCTCATCTGCACATAAACGTCCTAGAACTGAGCCATCCACTTGGCATGCAAAACATTCCTGTCTAAACTGCATGGATCTGCTATTCCAGGGCTGATGTAGCACCACAACTTTGCATAATGTCAACAGCCAAAGAGAGGCTAGATCATCTCCAGGAGGCCATTTGGCTCTAGGCTTAGTGTTTTCATCACTGGACCAAGCCAGTGGCCCTGCATCTTTCAGGTGTTCAGAGCTTGCTAGCAGATCACTTCAACAGACAGTTCTCAGATAACCACAAGTGGTTGGTCAAGAACAGTGTTGCAGTGGTCTTTCACAATTGGAGATATCCCAACAGACTAGAACAAGAAATGCCAAGTATTCTGCTCCAAGAGGGTTTCCAGTGCAGGCTCCCTGTCATATGCCTTTCTCATCCCCTGGATGGCAGGATTGATACATCCCTTCCTTCCGACCCCCATATTACAGAGTCATGAGGTAGCTGAGGCAAGGTGCATGATCATGATAGCCCTAATGGGGACCAGGCAGTTTTGGCATTCGGATCTGGTGGACCTCTCAATGTAGCCCTCAGTCACTTTGTCTGCAATGCCCAATAGTCTTGCAGAGCCATTCAGATTCTACAGCTGGGACCCGTTGTTGTTGTTTGACAGAGAAGATCATGGCTAACTGACATCCCCCAAAAGAATCTGTTGACCTGAAATTTAGAATATTCAGTTCCAAAGCAGGAAAGCTTCAACTAGACTGAATTAGCTTCATAAATGAAAGAGGCTTTCTATTTGGGCATCTTTTCACCAGTTGTTTTCCCTCAACACCCATTCGGCAATATTGGACTATATAATAGTCCTGAACCAATGTGGACTTTGTTTGTTCTATAAGACTTCATCAAGTAGCAGTATCTGCAAATCACCTTCTTTCCAGGACTGCAGTGTATTTTCTAACTCTACACTGGCTAGATTCTTTGAGTACGTTATTAGCGTTTCTCCCCCAGATTGTGCTCCCCCTCCTTCTGGATCCTCAGTGTGACAGGATTCAGGGTCCCCAACACTGAGCTCTTAGCAACTTGTTCCCTGTATTAACCTATCAGTGAAAACTGTTATTACATTAGCTTGAAGGATAGGGTAGATTCAGGCACTCAGAGCGGATCTCCCTTATTCAGGGTTCCATAAGAAAAGACCTCATCCCACGTTCCTGCCCAAAGTTTTTTCATGATTCAGGTGAACAGGTTTATTCATCTCTCTGTTTTCTTCCAAAAGCCTGGCTCAAGCCCTGGGAAAGCTAAACTTTATTCTCTTGATCTAATAGTATTAAGGTGGAATCCCGATAGACAATTACTTGGAGAGAGAGGTTACTTACAGTAACTGTGGTTCTTAGAGATGTTATCTACATGAATTCCATGACTTGCTCTCCTTCTCCATTACTGCAAAGTCATATTCCTGTGAAATTCTCTGTTGGTAAAGGAACTGAGGGACAGTTGGTCTTTTTATGCCCTTGGGGTTCTTGGGGTGGGCAAGAATATGTAAGGTGCAACTGTGGCCCCAACACCCTACTAACGAAAATAATCCAATCTTATCCACCTGGGGCACAGGTTCACCAAGAGTGTGGTGCACATGAACACCCTTCTTGAGGAAGCACATCTTATTATTTTAGAGTAATTAGCCAGTCTTTCACCACCTGACCAACAGGCAAAAGGACTATTTTTAACTGTAAGGAATTCTGTTAATATGTGAACGTTATTGCTCATATTCAATCCTTGACATGTTTGGCTTTTTCCAGCTGTACTCAGCCTTTTGTGCTGCAGAGAATGCAGTGGATTCTGATTTGTAGTTTGAACAAGCAAGAGGTTATAAGAGGTAGAAGTTTTGACTTTGGTATCAAGCCTTTTTACATAAAGTGAATGTTTTATTTTTAAGTCTGTGTAGTGTAGAAAGCAAATATTTGCTTTCTATAATTTTTGTTTATTTCCTCCTAGGGCACCTTCTTGTTCTATTAGCCTTTGTGTCTTCTCTGGATATCTAGTTTAAAACATCAATCAAGTGAAAGTTAAATAGACCCAGATAAATGACATTCTCGTTAAAAAAATCCAATTTTATTAAAAAAAACTTGTCAGATGTAATTGTAAGATCTTAAGTGTTCCTGTAACCTCAGATTTCCACATAGACTGTATTTATAATTCTACATTTTACGGATGCTTTTAAAAGATATTAGACAAGGAGGGTGAGGTAGTATCTTCTTTCTTTGAACCAGTTTCTATTGGTGGAAGAGACAAGCTTTAAAATATCTTGTCACACTGATTTGATTATTGTTTTAGGTTTCACTAATAACCCTAGATTTACTATTAAAACAACATTTAGGCGATTAGAAAAGTGTAGTCAACTTCTGTTTCAGAAATAGATTTCAAAAGATTATTGGAAAAGGCTTTTTAGAATTTTTTTAAATGTCTTTGAAACAAAATGCTGCTAATACTTCTATAGCTACCTACTGCATCATAGATAGAAGTGTAATGGTTTTGAGCATGGCCTTTTCTGTTGGTCTCGGAGAATAAAGATCAGTCCTTAAAGACCCCATCATAGGTGCTGTCTTCTGGCCAAGGAGAGTTGGATGTGGCTCTTCTGGACAATCATTGCCATTCTTTTGGCCAGACAACTTGAGTATCACAAGGCGTGCCCCTTACTTCAGTTGTCTGAAGAGGCTGCCTCTGGCATTGCTGTTCTTTTGATCTGTTTCATATGTTCCAGTGTTTCATGTTACCTAATCAAAATATTCTTTCATAATCCGATTGGTGGTTTGTTTTCTGTTTTCTGTTTTGTTTGCATAATAGGGCTGATGGAGTCATGAGGACAATGAACACAGAAAAACTCCTTAAAACCATACCAATTATACAAAATCAGATGGATGCACTTCTTGACTTCAATGTAAGTTTAATTTCTGCACACATCAGAGTCAGTTAACACAGCTGGACTTTTCCTCCACAGCTTTTTACAACCTATGGAAACAAGTGATGCAATATGTACAAAGTAATATTCCCTTCCATATTTTTAACTTGTTGTGTCCAGTCTAATACAGTTAGAGGAGCAAAATACACCTGGAACATTGCCGGGTACCTGGTACACTTAACATGAAGTATTGATGCACCCATAAGATGACCACTTCGTTAATGTTCATTTAGGGGTACATGCATTTAAGAAGTTTTTCAAATAAATAAAACTTATTATAATTATTCTTTTGGCCCCTCTTAATCTGTGATATATTAGTCATATATTTTTCCTGACCTGCTTTTGTTTGATTATTTAACTTGTCATTTTTGATGCTGATAGAGGTTCCATTTAACTTGGAGTGCTGCCATGTTCTATAAACAGTCAATTTGCTGATGGAAAGCATGTCTTTGGTTAGAATATTGAAACGTAATTATTAACTGGAAGTTTTCTGATAAAATATCAATTCAGGTGAGCTAATTTTCTTTTCTAATCTCCCTAGGTCAATAGCAATGAGCTTACAAATGGTGTAATAAATGCTGCCTTCATGCTCCTCTTCAAAGATGCTATTAGACTCTTTGCAGCATATAATGAAGGAATTATTAACCTTCTGGGTAAATATTGGTCTACTCTGCAGAATTAGTTCTTTGTGTTTTCAATAATCAATTTTTTTGAGTTAATACTGTTTGGAACTTTAAGGAATAAGACAAAACATTCTATCTTCGTATACTGCTTTAAGAAAATATTCAGTTTTTTGGGACAGCTTTATTGCCAAGGATTCTCTTGCCTTGTTAGTACTTTCCGTACATGTAATCCGAAGTGTGCAATTTCCTAAAAACAAAGTCTAAGAATTTTTGGCATGGAAAATTTTTTCGTCTAACTGGTTTTCCTCCTGTCACTGAGAACCTCGATGCAAAGTTAACAGTTTTTTCTCCACTGTGAATTTTTAAAGAAGCATAGAGAGTTCAGCTTCCATAGTTAAAACTTAATTCTATCAATGTTTATAATCTTTTGTATGTATTATATTTGGATATTTGGCTAAGAAGGTTTTTATGTTGTTGCTCATCCCTGTGAAATGAGTACCTGCTCTAAACGATAGTAAGATCTATCATATAGATAGGGCCCTATCAAAATCACAGCCATGAAAAATGCATGTCAGGCCATGAAATGAGGTCTCCCCCTGTGAAATCTGTGTTTTTGCATGCTTTTACCCTATACGATACAGATTTCACAGAGGAGACCAGTGTTTCTCAAATTGGTGGTTCTGACCCAAAAGAGAGTTGCAGGGTGGGTCACAGTATTGCCACCATTACTTCTGCGCTGACTCTAGTGCTGGGCAGCCAGAGAGCAGTGGCTGTTGGTCAGGTGCCCAGCTCTGAAGGTAGCACCCTGCTAGCAACAGCACAGAAGTAAGTGTGGCAATACCATACTATGCCATCCTTACTTCTGCACTAGTACCTTCAGAGCTGGGTGGTCAGAGAGTGGTGGCTGCTAACTGAGGGTCACGTTTTGCAGGCATTGGTGCTGACATAAGGATGGCAATACCATACCATGCCATCCTTATTTCTGCGTTGCTGTTGGTGGTGCCTCTGCCTTCAGAGCTGGGCTTCCAGCCAGCAGCTACCAATCTCCAGCTGCCCAGTGCCGCTACCGGCAGCAGTGCAGAAATAAGGGTGGCAGTATCACAACTCCCCCACCACCACAATAACCTTGCAACCGCCACACAACTCCTTTTTGCATCAGGATCTCTACAATGATGACACCATGAAATTTCAGATTTAAATAGCTAAAATCACGAAACTTATTATTTTTTAAAATCCTCTCACTGTGAAATTGACCAAAATGTACTGTGAATTTAGTAGGGCCCCATGCATAGGTTATGCCTTAGAGGCTGAATTACTTATCTTTTCATGTGCCACAGCTCTGGAGGGGCAGAGGAACTTAAACTTGTAAGTAGTAATAAAATTTAAGTTAAAAGGAATGGCTTATTTTAGCAGCTTGTTCCTGGTAGTAAACTAGGCAGATCTAACTTCTTCAGGCAGCCCAGCATGTTTGTCGCATTATGGCTCCGCCAAACTCTGTTCTCTTGAGCGAACAAGCCTTTTCAAACTGACATGTCCTGTCCTGTCTCTTTCCCCCTCCCCCTCCCCCTCCGGCCCCAGTGTTTCTGGGCTTTGGCCTTTCTAATCCAGAACTGGTTTCTCAGGTCGGCTAGGAAGTAGGGTAAAATCTTCAAAGCTAGCAGTTCAAGCATTGTTCCTGGCAACCCACAAGTGTTTGCAGAGTAAAAATCCCAATAATCCGGTCAACATCAGTATTAGGATGACCAGATGTCCCGATTTTATAGGGACAGTCCCGATTTTTGGGTCTTTTTCTTATATAGGCTCCTATTACCCCCTCTCCCCCGTCCTGATTTTTCACATTTGCTGTCTGGTCACACTATTCAGTATTCAGAAATTACAAAGCAGCTTCAGTTCAGTCATACCCACTTTAGTTTTTTTAACTGATGAGAGGAAGTTAATCTGTGTTCATTGTTACAACTGCCTCTGTAATCAGCCTACTAGTAAGTCCGCCTACTTTTTATGTTTGTCAGATAACCTTGTGGCTTGGCATTGGGATTTCCAGATACAGAGAGATGCACTAAAATCTCTGACCACATTAAACATTTTTGGAGACAGAACCAAAAACATCAAGTATTGGAGAGAGGGAAAACATACAAAAATCATTAATTTTTGTCTTTATCTTGGCCAGCATAATAATCGACTCGATATTAAACTTGCCTGCTCTTCCATCTCTCATGCAGTATCGTATCATATAGTGGCCTCCACCATTAATGTGTATCTTAAGATACTTTTTTCCACAGCGATGAGAGGAAGTAACTTTGTCTTGCATTCTAGTTACTTGTACATGCTCTCTGTTTAAAATATATACAGTATATTTATTTCTTATGTGACTTAAATACTTTTCCCATTTTCAGAAAAATATTTTGACATGAAAAAAAACCAGTGCAAAGAAGGCCTTGACATATATAAGAAGTTCCTCACTAGAATGACAAGGATCTCAGAGTTCCTCAAAGTTGCAGAGGTAAACCTTACTGTGTCAAAATTCTCCTCATGCTCAAACAGTTTATAAAATACACCAGACCCTCTCTAAAGCCTGGGATCTGGGATCCATGCACAGTCCCGGGCTAACAAGGGGACCACATTAACGTGGAGGACACATTGCCATGGATCCCAATTTAAATATTTAAATTTGGGATCCATGGCCACGACCGCACTGTACATGAACCCACGCTATAGTGATGTGGACTATAGTGAGTGTCCAGTGTACTTAGCTCTGATAAAGCAACTGCGTTTCCATTTCATTTGGCAGATTTAATGTCCAAGGAGCATTTTTCAAAGCTTAATACCCATGGGGGCAGCATATTTCAAAAGAGCCTACATTTCGAAAGAGACACATTTTTCAACAGTTCTTCTCTAATATCCTGAGAAGAGGATATTAGAATAAACATATAAATGTCCTACTGAATAAGAGGGTAGTGGCTACTATGGTCCAGGGAGACATTGCATGTTTGCTTGTATACACACACAAAATATAGTTGCGCTTAGTTTTCTTTAAAAATTAAACTTAGGAAGAAAAGTTTGTGTATGTTGTAGTCTTTTATTTCTGAGACACAATGCCTAGCCCTTTTTTGTTTGATACCAACAATTCTTCTATGTCAAACTTGAGAGATGAAAGAATTTGAGGATCACCATTAAATGAGAAAGCAATGGCTAAAGCTGATAATAGGGGATTTCACAAGGTGTTTTACAGCAGCTAAAAAACTTCTGTTGCATGCGATATGTTTTTTCGTGGTTTTTCTTGTTGATTTAGTGGGTAGCAATGTGCTTTCTTCTGAATCTTTGCTGAACTAATGTCCTTCAGAAGAGATTTCAGTCTCAGCAGTAGAGAGCTAATCTAAGTGTCCTGGTCAGATTCCAGAACGGATAATTACTTCCTGCCTAGCTGAAATTCTCCCTTCAGTTTGTCGGATATGGTACTTATCACTTTACAGTTCTGAACAGTTGTGTAGTATCAATCTGCACTGTGAAACCTATATGATGTTTTACAACAGAGATGACTGCTGTTCAGTTCAGATGTCTATGTTGTATAATTTGTAGAGTAATTTGGGACTTGGAGGCTAAAAGGATCTGTATCAATGTAATATTCTATTTTTGTACTTGCAAATCCATATTGTGTCAGTTCTCAATGCTTGATTCTATAAACTACTTTGTAAGAAAAATGCTCTCATGAATCTCACTTCCTAACACAAACCATCACCTGATTTTCAAAATCTTTTCTGTGGACCATCAGAAAGGGCACTCCAAACTTAGGTTTGATAACATTTTAAACGTCACTACAGCCAAATGTATACATATATTTTACATTGATTTACTTTGATTTTTTTACATCTCTTTTAATCTAAAAACTTACTAGAGCTCAAATTAAAAAGAGTATATAGGATTTTTGCTTGTCTTGCAGGACATCAGGTTAACATGGTTTCTCCTTTTTAACAATGTAATCTTTAAATAAACACTAGAGTCAGTTCTAAAGTTCATAATTCTGTTTTGTTACAGCAAGTTGGAATTGACAGAGGAGACATACCAGATCTTTCTCAGGTACATAAACTGTTATGCATATGTAAATACTTGTTCGTTTCTTCTTGGGTTGCATGTTCAGATAAATGTGGAGTCATGTGTTTGTTTTCTTCTATACATTATTGCCATATTCTTAAATTATTAGATGAGTCATGACTAAATTGAAGTCTAACCGGAAAAGCTCACAAATTCCAGGATCCTAATGTATGAAAATGCAAACCAATTACAGTTGCAGTATATTACAATTGTCAAATGTCATTTTGAAAGCAGAAAACAGAGAATTAAAATCAAATATTTGAATAAACATGAAATTCCTAAGTTTAAAGCCAGTTTTCGAGTATGATGGAAACTGATCTGTTTGTAGTAGAGGCTCAAGTAATGGAGCTTTCACAAATGGGATCCCTTAGAAAGGTGGCTACTCTAAGCAGAAGGCTTGAAAGTGCCAGTTAATGATTTGTAAAGACTTTCAGATTGTGTATGTGTGTATTGCTTCAAATGGGTACAGTTTCCTTTTTAATCTCAATAGGAACATAGACTACTCATTTCAATTGTCTGTTTTCTTTATGCCTTTTCTTAGTGTTTATTTTCCAACATTTTCATGGATTGCTTTTTTGATAGGAGCCATCATAAGAATGACCCTACCAAATTCACAGCTGTGAAAAATGTGTGTCAGACCATCAAAATCTGGCCTCCACCGTGAAATCTGGTCTTGTGTATACTGTTATGCTATATTATACAGATTTCACGGGGGAGACGAGTGTTCTCAAGCTGGGGTCCCAACCCAAAAGAGGGTTGTGGGATGGGGTTTGCAAGGTTATTGTAGGGGGGTCATGGTATTGCCACCCTTACTTCTGTGCTGCTGCCCTCAGAGCTGGGCAGATGGAGAGTGGCAGCAACTGGCCAAGGCCCAGCTCTGCAGGCAGCAGCACAGAAGTAAGCGTAGCAATATCATGCCATGCCATCCTTACTTCTATGCTGCTGCTGGTGGCAGCTGTGCCTTCAGAGCTGGACCTGCCAGCAAATGCCACTCTAGCTGCCCAAATCTGAAGGCAGTGCTGCCTCCAACAGCAGCACAGGAGTAGAGGTGGCAATACCATGACCCCACCTACCATGACCCCCACTACTGCCTTTTGTGTCAGGACCCCTACAGTTACAACACTGTGAAATTTCAGATTTTAAACTCTGAAATCATGAAATTTACAATTTTTAAAATCCCATGACCATGAAATTAGACTCATAGACTTTAAGGTCAGAAGGGACCATTATGATCATGTAGTCCAACCTCCCGCACAGTGCAGGCCACAGAATCTTGCCCACTCCTGCAATAAACCTCTAACCTAAGTCTGAGCTATTGAAGTCCTCAAATCATATTTTAAAGACTTCAAGGTGCAGAGAATCCTCCAGCAAGTGACCCGTGCCCCACACTGCAGAGGAAGGAGGAAAATCCCCAGGGCTTCTGCCAATCTGTCCTGGAGGAAAATTCCTTCCCGACCCCAAATATGGTGATCAGCTAAACCCTGAACATGTAGGTAAGACTCACCAGCCAGACACCCAGAAAAGAATTCTCTGTAGTAATTCAGATCCCACCCCATCTAACATCCCATCACAGGCCTTTGGGCATATTTACTGCTAATAGTCAAAAATCAATTAATTGCCAAAATTAGGCTATCCCATCATACCATCTCCTCCGTAAACTCATCTAGCTTAGTCTTGAAGCCAGATAGGTCTTTTGCCCCCACTGCTCCCCAAACTGATGAAAATGGACTGTGAATTTGGTAGGGCCCTACTCATGAATAATAGAATTGGCATAGTAGTAGATAATATTGTACCACCTGATAATATAAAATACTTTGCTCTATTTATTGTGTTCTTAGTGCCAAAATCCTGTGGTGTCAATAATTTGAACTGTAGACCATGTCCGGTTACCCTCAGTTGCATTCTCTGGCGCTGTGGTGACAGGATCATACCTTTCTTTTTAATTTTTTTTAGCTGGTGCCTGGTTTTGTCTTGGATTTTTCATATCTATGCCCTCACTGCCCTTTTGCAGGCACCAAGCAGTCTTCTTGATGCTTTGGAACAGCATTTAGCCTCTTTAGAAGGAAAGAAAATCAAAGACTCCACAGCTGCAAGCAGGTATATGTGCCTTTGTCCTCTTATACAGTTGTGTTAATAATCAAATGTTAGGTTCCTTTCTATGAAATTCCCATCCTGAAATAGTCCATATGGGTTGTGTTGAAATGAACATCATGTTGCTGTTGCAGTATTGAAACAGTTGATGTATTTGGTGCTGTTGACTGCATAGTATTTGTTGGCTAAATAACGTAAAGCTTTCCAGTCTCAGGTCATGTTTACACTACAAAGTTTTTCCAATTCAAGTTACATCAGCAGACAGCTGCTATAGTTACTATATTGCTTGTCTGCATGCATACTTGGATCCCTGCATCTGCTTCTTTCCTCCTTAACTCCCCAGCTGACCTCTTAACTCCCCTGGCTCATGAAGCCATACACCAGCCACTTTGACAGCAGGAAGGAAAAATTCAGCTGCAGACTCAGCAGGTTCGCAATTATAGTTGAATGTACTTTTGATAGATTGAAGTGTTTCTGGCATTGTTTATTCAATGGATTGAATCTACGTGAAAACCATCCCCTTGATCATAGTTGCCTGTTGTGAAAAACATCCCGTTGGTCATACTTGCCTGTTGTGTTCTACATAATATCTGTGAAGTCACAGGAGAAAATTTGCCTGGAGGGTGGAATGGAACAGCCGTTTGCTGAATTGGAACAGCCAGACACAAGGGTTATCAGATGAGTTCCCACTGCCCTGGGTTGGGGAGCTAGAGCCCGAGCCCCACTACCTTATGTGGGGTATGGATCAAAGCTGAAGCTCAAGGGCTTCAGCCCCAGCCAGGGGGCCTGTAACCTGAGCCCTGCTGCCCAAGGCCGAATCTCTCAGGCTTCAGTCCCTGAAATGGGGTCGTGATACACTTTTGGGTCCCGACGCACAGTTTGAGAACTGCTGGTCTAGCTTAAAAATAAAGCAGATTTGTCAAACCAAATTTTTTCTAGCGGTTTATTTTCCCATTATATTTTTAAAATGTGATCACAAATTTGAAGGAGCCACAGGATTGATTAAAGAATTAGAAAACCTGCTTCATGATGAGTGACTCCAAGCTCAATATATTTTAGCTTAACAAAATAAAGGTTTGCGAGTGACTTGATTATAGCATATGAGTATCTACATGGGTAAAGGATATTTCATAATGGACTCTTCAATGTAGAGAAAGCTTAAACATGGTTCAGTGGCTGGAAGTTGAAGCTAGACACATTCAGACTGGAAATAAGGGTCACATATTTAATATGAGAAAAATTGGCTATTGGAACAATTTACCAAGGACCATAGAGAATCCACCATCACTGATCATTTTAAAATCAAGATTGGATTTTTTTCTAAAATATGCTCTAGGAATCATTTTGAAGAACTTCTATGGCTTGTGTCAAACAGGAGGTTATCCTAAACGATTACAATGGTCCTTTTTGACCTTAGGATCTGTGAAAACTCTTTTGCTTGGGAATGTAGTGCATAGTGTCAAGTGCATTTATAGTCTCATAATTGAGCCAGATAGCTTGCTTAATTTAACTCTGTTTTAAAATAGTAGGTAACTTACCAAAACTTTCTGTTCCTCCACAAAATGTACAAATCTCTCACTTAAAGTTGAATTTTCATAAATTAACAGAGGAACAGAAAAAAATCTACAACATGAATTCATATGAGGCAGCTTGGAAGGGGCATATCTAAGGGGAGAGATCACAGAGCCAATGTACAAGAGAGTAGATAACACGATTTCTAGACATTCCTATTTTGCAGTATAGGCACTTCAGTTTTGCACTGCAATATTTTAACAACATAATTTCAGTTTTTTTAACGTAACACTTGTTTATATAATCTCAGATTTGTGTGTCATACAGGCTAAGATTACAAATTCTATAAAGGAACTGAGAAAAAAAATAAGCGAAGTGTTTTCGTATCAGCTGTTCCCATCATGTAACATCTATATGAACAACCAGTTTTTTCCCCCCTGTCCAATTATCAGGGCTACAACACTTTCCAATGCAGTCTCTTCCCTTGCAAGCACTGGCCTGTCTCTCACTAAAGTGGATGAAAGGGAAAAACAAGCTGCATTAGAGGAAGAGCAAGCTCGTTTAAAAGCTTTAAAGGTAGGTATTTTCCTGTTTACAGAGAAGTTACGATCACTTTTGTAATCGCAAAATTAGATGCATCTTGTTGGAGTTTCTTATCATAAAAGTTGTGGAGGATTTTCCCTTTATCAGTTATTCAGTTTTTAAAACAGACGTGTAACATCTTTTAAATCCTGCAAATGTACTGGCTTTTCTTTCTGTATGTAAATAAACATTCATAACTGACTGCCATCTTATTGTATGAAATAAGTAAAGAGAACTTTTTAGAGTTTGTTTTACTTACTCCAGAAGCCATATAAACAAACCTTATTTCTGGATTTCTTATGCCAGCTCACTTTCCCAACAGGAACAACGTCTAAAAGAACTTGCAAAGAAACCTCATACCTCTTTAACGACAGCATCCTCTCCTGTGTCTACTGCAGAGGGAAGCATAATGACCACCCCAGCCATTGATATTTTCTCCACCCCTAGCTCTTCAAACAGGTATGATTCTGTAGTTACGCTTTAGTTATTAGTTAGCTCCAGCTGCACTGCCATTGTGTATTGGAAAAATTTAGTCTTACCTAGAATTCACTCGTAAGTGATTTTTTGATAGATATTTCAATGAGAACATCACATTCATATAAACATGACATGTAGAAAGAATTTTTCCTCCCTGTTCAGATTAATTTACTAATAAGCTGTTTAATGACCCTGGCAATTCTTCATGTTAATCTAAATGGCAGTTACGCTCAGCACATGTACTCCCTGCCCTTAAGGACCTTTCTAAATAGATTGGCAAAGGTCAGCTATAAATTCTCACTGCTGGGTCCAGAGGATGTTGCTTAATTTAATCTTTCATCTGTAATTTTTAAAATGGGTTACTCATGTGCTTACCATTTGTGGGTGTTTTAGAAGAGAATCGGAGGGTAGGGGGTTGAATGAAGAGGGGTGAGTGCCACTAGGGTAAAGGGGCTACGCAAGTTCTGTCACAGAGAATTACTTAATGCCCCCCGGTCTCCCATACCAATGGTTCCTGCTGTTCAGTTCTGGGCTTAGTTTATAAAAGTACTGTTAGGCCTGTTTTACACTACAGAATTAGATGGCAGCTTATGTCAACCTAATTGTCAGTGTACAAACTACAGCTTTGTTCTCGCCAATGTAAGTGCCTGTTATATCGTCGTAATAACTCCACCTCCACAAGAGGTGTAGGGCTTAGTGCGACGCAGTGTCCATATAGACACTGCTGGTTACTTACATTGTCTGTCGGCTGTCATTCTTGTTAAGAAGATTGATCACAGTTGGGCTGTCACCCTGGGACTCCAGCTAGAGCCCAGCTGCAGCCCACCCTCACCTGGGGCTCTGAGCTCCCAGCCAACCTGCTGCCTGGGTTCCCTGCTTGGAGCTGGGCTGCCTCTGGCTCCCTGGGGTCCCAGTCCCTGTGGTACTGCTGCCTGGGCTCTCTGCTCCCAGCCAGGCTGCTACCCAGGTTCTTGGCGAGGATCCAAGAATCAAGGCTGGGGGCAGCCATGCTCCTGTTGGGAAGCTGTGTATGGAGCTGCGAGTCTGGGCTCTGAAGTCTGTGGAAGCACTCCTGGTGAAGATGTGCACAACTGACAGAGGGTATTGTGGACATAAACCACTGCAGTAATTACAGTAATTAAGTTTGTAATGTAGACATGCCCTTAGTTGTACAAAATAGTGCCCTATTGTACAGGGACTTGGCCAGGATTTGAACCCAAAGAATGTTTAACCATTGCTGTGGAATTCACAGGGGAATGTGCACATTTCACTTCTTCTCTTTTTGTTCTTCAAAAACTGTTTGCATTCTGGTAGGTTTTATTTCCCACTAGACGACAAATATAGGAAATGATTTATAGGACACCAACCATTTAGCAAGTATCTAAATCAAATAACACATTCAGAATTATAGAAATGAGCAGTTGGTGTTAGTAACCGTAAGTCATAAGGGTAAAGACAGAAGAGTATAAGGCATTTGAGTTGCTTCCTTGATAAAGGACAAAGCATTTAAAATGATCAGATGTAATTTTTTTTGTTGGATGTCCAAAAAAATTTGTTAATCTCACTGATAGTTATTTGAAACCCAAGTTTTGGCAAAGCTACTTTAACAGCCAGAAAAGTTACATTATAGATAAACATCATTTGCAGATGGAAAGTTCATAAGTGTTTAAATCTATTTTAGCCTGCTTTAGTTTTTTCAAAATATGTTACAAAATACAATTCTGCTGACCGTCTCTCATTGCTGAGATAAAGTAATTCAAGAACATACCTTAAATAGTAGTTTTATGAGTTAGATTTTACTTTCCTCTTTTTCTTAAAGTTCTCTCATTTCCTTTTTTTTTTTCTGGTTAAGTAGTAGTAGTAGAGTGGATCCCGCAGAGCCAGTTCCAGTGTACTGATAGGCTGACAAGGCATCCTGAAGAATTTTCTAATTAATATCTTCAGTTATGGCCAAAAACATGTCTGCCTTCAGATATGAATGGTACTTATCTTTGGGCACTTAGATTTTGGGTCTAATACTAGGCAACACAGGACCCACTAATGCTGCACCTCAGTGTGCGTTGACGAGAACATCCTGATGTAACTTATGGTATCCCATTATTGTTGGGCAGTAACTATAAAATGAGCCAGTTCATAGGAAGTTAGATTAATTCAGAAGAAAAGCATCTTATCTGAAAACTAAGAGTTGTGTTTATCCGAACATTTACATCACTTAAGTATACTTTTATCATTATATATAAGCTGTAATACAGATCGCAATGCTTCAGATCCAGATGAACAGTGCCTAGTAATGCTACATTCTTCTTTGAGTATAGGTCCCTGCTGTGGATGCTCCACCATAAGATGCTCTCATGTGTCTGTGCGCTCTTGACCAGAAATCGCAAAGCCCGCACCCTGGTGCTCCTATACGAGGGCATAGAGAGATGTGTGGACCTGCCACAACTCAGTTCCTTCTCACCCGCCTGCGGCTTGAAACAGAGCATTCAGTATCTGCTGTTTTCACAGCTTCCTGCCTTTTACTTACGTACTGTACATTTCTTATTACTCCCTTCTTTCTTGTTTTAGTTATTTGGTTCATTGGTTGTTCACTAGTACATCAGCACAGTTGTGCTTTAAAAAGGGAGTTCTCACCCCTATTTATTTTACTGAACCTTTGCTTTAATACTCTAACATTATTACTCTATAACAGGGTTATGCTGAAGACACCAGGGTTCAAGCCCATTCAGAGCTGTCTCAGGCCTTTTCCCCATAGAAATAGGCATTCCAACTGTGTCTGATGTCTTGGAGACACCCACGTGCTGTCAAAGTGCAAGGTCTGCACGAGATTCAAAGGCATCTTGAAAGGATAGATGTTCTAGGTTGAAGCTCCTCCTGTGGGGTCTGCTTCCCCTTCTCTCCCATACATCAGCTTCAACATGTCAGGCCACTCCGATGACTGTAGGAGCCCTAACAACAGTTCTCCAGAGGTGAAGACTTGGAATAGAGGATTCTTTCTCTTTTCTGGCAAGCAATCTAAGAAAAGGAGTAGGTTGTCCCACAAATCTGATTCCCAAGAGACCTTGCTGAAATTGATACTGAGGATCAGATGTCTACAAGACAGCATGAAATACCAACTTCAATACCCCCTGACACATCTAGGCATGAAGATACACGCAGCATTCCTACATGAGTCCTCATCTTCTCAGAGTCATAAAGAGCACCCAGACTGGTGTCACTGTATATGGTACTAGAGAGGCCATCTCCTGATTGATACTGATCCCTGTTCCAGGCCTCAGTACCAGCTGCAGTAGGCTACCCAGAAGACTGTATTATACTGGAGGAACTGGAGCCTCCTCTATTAAGAAGCTCCATAAGGAAAGATGGCCTTACCAGTCAGTGCGATTATATTATTGCCTATATGTACTTTATGAAAAACACTTGCAGTCTATCTAGCAAGTGTCCAGAATATGATTGCAGACTCCCTGAGCGAGAACTTCCATCAGGACCACAAAAGGGAAGTAATCAGCTGTCTTCCACAGCGTCTGCCAAACCTGGGATCTCCTAGAAGAAGGCTTCTTTGCTACCCCAGTCAACACAAAATGTCACCTTTTCTGCTCCAAAGGAAGATACTGCTGGGATGTTTTCCTGTTAACACCGTGGCCCCATACAGTGCAATATGTTTACCTGCCTCTGCCTCTAATTCTCAAGATCTTATTCAAACCGCAACAGGAAGGAGTGAGGGTTATCCTCATAGCACAGTCCTGTCCAAGACAAGTGTGGTACTCGAACCTGCTTCACCTCTCCTCAGTGCCTCTCCACTTTCCCCTCAGCAGGGGTCTCCTGTCATAGAACTTGGAGACCTTGATTCCGCCCCCCATGCCGCAAGCCCCTTTTCCCTGAATCTGTGAGGATGGGTCGTAGATGCTTCTCGGGCATAGAGTAAACCTGTTCTATCTAGCAAGGAACCTACTATTCGCAAAACTTGCCTTTCCATTCCTGGTGCTCTCTTCACTCTACTCAAGCATCAGACACTCCACTCCTCAAGATCCTAGACTAGCTGTTGGATTTGAAGAGACAGGGTCTGTCAGCTCAGTCGAAATACGTTTGTCCGCTATCATAGTCGTCCACCTAAGTTCCTCCCAGAACCAGATTCCTTAAGGGCTCTCACCACTTATTTCCTCCTGTTTGGAATCCGCCCCCCTTTCCTCCCCCAGTGGCATCTAAATTTGGTTCTCGATGCCCTGTGGAAACCCTTCTTCAAACCGATGGCTATCCGCTGTCTTTTCCCTCTTTCCCTCAGACTTCATTCCTTATAACCATTATTTAGACTAGGTGAGAGGGAGAACTTGGTGCTCTCATGACAGAACCACCATTCACTACTTTCTGCAGAGATAAAGTTACCCTATATCTCCACCCTGGTTTTCTCCCTAAGGCAGGGGTGGGCAAACTACAAGATAGATCTGGCCCATGAGGGCTTTGGTTCTAGCCTACGGATTTGCCATCACCAATGTACTGCAGGCCCCGCTCCAGGAAGTGGCGAGCAGCATGTCCCTGCCGGCCCTGAGGGAGGGGGAACATAGAGCTACATGCACTGTTCTTGCCTGTGGATACTTCCCCCGAAGCTCCCATTGGCCATGAATGGGGAAGTGCGGCCAGTAGGACCTTGAGGGAGGTATCACAAGAAAGAACAGCGCATGGAGCCCTGTTCCTGCTCCACCAGGGCCAGCAGGGATGTACTGCTGGACACTTCCTGGAGCGAAGCGTAGCCGGGCCAACTCCAGGGCAGGCAGGTAGGGAGCCTGCCCTGACCCCACTGCCACCCCGGAACTGCTTCAGGTAAGCGGCGCTGGGCCAGAGCCCACATAATGAACCCCTCCTCCATCCTGCCCTGAGCCCCTTGCCACATCCTGCACCCCAACCCCCACTGCATCTTGCACTATCCCTGCACCACTGCCCTGAGCCCCCTCCCACACTGTGCATCCCAACCCACTTCCCTGAGCCTCCCCAAAACCCCACACCCCTCCTGTTCCCCAACCCCTTGCCCCAAGCCCCCTCCTGCACACCACGCCCCCTCCCATACCCCGCACTCTCTCCCGCACTCCAGCCCTACAGTCAGGCCAAAAAGTTTGCCCACCTCTGCCCTAAGGTCTCTTTTGAATACCCTATTAATCAGGAAACCTATCTAACAGTGTTCTATCCAATGCCTCATGCCTCCAGGGAGGAAACTAGCCAGTATACACTAACTAGATGTCAGGAGGACATCTCACTTTCACCTTTAAGGTCTAAGATTTTCAGCAGCTCTCCCAGACTATTTATCTTTTGCAGAGAGAATGAAGGGACAACCAATTTTCAAACACAGATTGCATAAAGTGAGTCTCGAGTTGCATCGTAACATGCTCTGAGACTGCTGAAATAGAACTCTGAGTGACAGCACACTTCAGTAGCACTTGGTCTATGTGTATAGCCCTTTTGAAAAGCTCTCCGTAGCAGATATGTGCAGGTCTGCAACTTGATCCTTCATCTGTATGTTTGCTAAGCATTACGCTGTCTTACCTGCTTCTAGAACTGAAACAATGGTGGAGCGCCCATAGAGACACAACCTCAAGGGAGAGGTTACTTACTGTACAGTGACTTGAGTTCTTTGAGCTATTTTGTCCCTATGGACTCCAACTCTTGCTCTCCTTCCCCTCTACTGCAGAGTCTCTGGCTTTGGGCTTGAGAGAGAACTGAGTGGTGCCAGGTCCACACTTCTCTATTTGATTTCATATGGGAGCATGAGAAAATCCTCTGCACAGGCCTATGGGTGCTGCTTTACAGTCTCCAGTTAGAGCACACTGGTGTGCCCACATCCTACGAGAGAATCCCCATTGAGACGAAGCATCTCAAAACTAAAATTAGTGTGCAGGTAAAGAATCTCATCTTCTGACTCATCACATACTTAATGCAAATAACTTTAACTGAAATCCAGGAAAAAGAGCATTCAAAGGAATTTATTTCAGTGGTTTATTAGATGTTATGCATTGTCTCTATTAGTCATTTTTCTCCCATTATCTATAGATAGAATAGAATAGAATTCCTCTTCTCTCTCTCACTTCAAAAAATTACTCCAAGTAGAATTCTGTGAGTGAAGATTGGATCAGAGCAGAAGCTTCCCTGAATTTCATTTAGGGACCTCTGCTTTCCTTATCTACTTACTCTGAGAAGTCATCAGATGGACACCAGTACAAAAGTTAGATTAACCTTTTCATTTAGACGGTATTGCCAACATAACTTGGATTTAAGTGATTTTGTGAACTGGGTTTAAAATATTTATTCTGTCTCCTATATTGCTGGCGATTAAAGGAGACTTTAAGTCTTGATGTACTATATGTAAAAATCTGATTAGGACCTGGATGGACACACTATTCCAGAGTTTTGGAGAAATTTATTATAACTAAAATCTTGTGAACTTAAGAGGACTCATTAAAATGTTTTTTCCTCTCCATTGTTTGAAAGATACTTGACATCTTATATACAACTGCTGAAATGACTTGTGTGCCCTTCTCCCCCATTTCCACGTGTTAATTGTGGAAATTTTTTCTCTTCTACTCAATGAGTTTTGGGACTTGACACCTCTTGGGGTTTGGATCTGTTTCCAATGGAGAGGTAAATAAATTTACCCTTTTTTATGCATCAGAATCACTGATGAAGGTACAGTTCTGGCCAGTGTTCAAAAAAAAAAAGCTTCAAAAGCTTTAAAAAAGTTTATCAGCATTATAGTCATTGAGCCAAATTCTCAGCTGTACTCCATAAATGATGGTGTAGTTGAGAAGTGGTCACAGAGGAGCCATTTGTAGTTCCAGTCTGGAACAAGTTCTGTGTCGGTTGGATTGCCTGGCACAGTTTAGAGCTGCCACTTGCTACCAGTAGCACCTGTGAGGTCACTTTGTGAGCTGAGCATCATTGAAGTGCAGGCATGCTCTGGCCACACTTGGACATCAGGGTCTGAGGAGTGCGAGAAATTGGGAGGCTATACCCGCCAGGCTTATAGTTGCTAGGTGCTGATGGATTGGCACAGAGAGGCTTTAGTATGGCAGAGAATTGAACTTCCTATGTTTACAATCCAGAGAGATTCACCCTCAAATTCAAAACAAACTGCTATAGTTATATCCTCTTAATGTTTTGTGACTCTGTTCATAATAGTTAAAAATTCCTCCTTGTATTGAAAACTATTTATTTTGATGCAATTCAAACAGTTTTCCTAATTTGTCTCTGTAGCACATCAAAGCTGCCAAATGATCTGCTTGATTTGCAGCCAACCTTTCATCCATCTGTACATCCTATATCCACTGGGCCACAAGTAGGAGGTACATGGGGAGGTAAGAACTCTAAATTGGATCATGCTTCTAATTGCTTTATATAGCCACTCTTCCATCAGTGATACTGTCCATAGTTTAGACTATCCTTGCTATAATAAGGAAATGCTCTGAAATCTTTAAAATACATTTGTCCTTGCTGAATTTAAGTGCTATATGAGAGGGAAGGATCAAACACGTGCAAACTAAAGCAGAAGTTCTCACAATTCATTGCACCACGACCTTCTTCTGACAGCCCCTTCTGGTCTCCAGGAGAGGGGACCAAAGCTTGAGCCCACCAGAGCCACACAAATCTGGGCGTGGGGGCCAAAGCAGAAACCCAAGGGCTTCAGCCTCAGGCAGAGGGTCTGTAACTTCAGCCCTGCAAGTCAGGGCTGAAGCCCTCTGCCCTTGTCAGTGGGGCAGGGGCTTCTGTTTTGGCCTAGACAGTCTAACGCCAGTCCTGGTGGCCCCATTAAAATGAGGTCAGTACTCACCATTTGAGAACCGCTGAACTAGAGGGATGCAGATCATGCTGAATGGTTTGGGTGTTTTATAAAGGGCTTTAGGATAAAAGGAAGCTACTGATAAAATAATTTAGTATGACAAATTGTATGAGTCAGTACCGTAAAATTTTTCATGCATCCAGCAATCTAGAGATTGCAAAACTATTTCATCCACAGCCAGGAGGAATCTTCCAACTAGTTGTCAATCACTTTCTTGGTGCCAAACATCCCAATACAAGAGACATTTGGTTTTGAGCACAGAATTTAAAAATGGACAAATTTGAAATAGTGCAGGAAAGAGCAATAAAATTATTTAAAATATTTTAAGCTAAGATCTATGAGAAAAGCTTGAGTTGGGCATCTTCTCTAGAGAGAGAAGGCTGAAAGTAGATAGAATGGCCTATGACCACCAAAAATCGGGACAGGAGATGGGGTGTAATAGGAGCCTATATAAGAGAGAGTCCCAAATATTGGAACTAAACCTGTAAAATTGGGACATGTGGTCAATCTAATAACCACATAAAACAAGGATGCAAATTAGGCAAGGAATACAAACCACAAAGACACAGACTTAAGAGTGCAGCAGAGAATTTTGGGTGAATATTAACAACATTTTTAACTAAATCATAGAATCATAGAAGATTAGGGTTGGAAGAGACCTCAGGAGGTCATCTAGTCCAGCCCCCTGCTCAAAGCAGGACCAACCCCGACTAAATCATCCCAGCCAGGGCTTTGTCAAGGTGGGCCTTAAAAACTTCTAAGGATGGAGATTCCACCACCTCCCTAGGTAACACATTCCAGTGCTTCACCACCCTCTTAGAATAGTTAGGAAATAGAAAAAACTGCATGGGACTCTGAACCACTTAGACTGAAGAAGCTAATGAAGATCAGAATTGACCTCTCTCAGGTTAAGAATAGTAAAATGATCCTGTCACATTGCATGGGGTTGTCTAAATGACCCATTAGACACAGGTCTTTTCTGATGCAGATTATGTTGTAAACCTGTGTACATCAAATTTGGCTTTTCTTATGGGTATCCAACAACATTCCACAAGGCAGTTAAACAGATTAAACCATTTTCTTTCAAGAGTATTTGGACCTCAGATGTTTAGAAACCTGGTATTAACATATTTCAATATTTCTTGGCTTGCCCCAGACTTTCGTGTTTCTTTGTCTGTTATTTAAGTGTGTTCTAGGATTTTGCAGATAATGCTGAAACATGTAATTGATGTATAAACTCACTGTTGTAATTGTAGGTATCAGTAGAGCACTAGAAACTTCAAGGAAGGGGTGTATATTTTTATATAGGTACATAAAGATGTTGGATTTAGTAAAATGGTGAGCTAACTGAGGTCACATTTCAATTCCAGATTTTGTAGACATAACATGATCTGATAAATACACACATTACCTTTCAAATGAGCCCTGAATGCTAAACTCCCATCCGGATTTGAGAAAAGAACTTGGTTTCAAACTAGGCATTAGAATACTTAACTTAAATACTTTTGGATTAATGAAAATATAGGCATTGAAACAGTGTTGTTTCCTGATTTTTCTTTAACAAGATGAAATCACTCAACATCTTATCTCATTCTTCATTTTGTGAGCTTTGGGCTGCCTCAACTAATTTTTCTACCAGCAAGAGTAAATTTTCATAAGACACATACTGTGTGTATGTTACCTGCTATTCCCTCGGCGCATTTATGTCTGCACATTGTGTATAACCTTGACAATTAACATTTGTCTGTAGGAAAGCTTTGCACACAATTCCAGGTAATACATGATGGTTCTATTATTGAATAGATGTTGTGCTTTATTTAAGTTATGAGATTTCAGACTTTCACAAGGACTTCTAAGAGTTTTGCTTCATTCTCCGGTGCTTCACCAGCTGTGGTGGTGATTTCAAAAATAGGATAATAAATCTTTATTTCTTTTAATACAAAACACTACAGAGCAAAGCACCTTCCTCAGAAAGAGAGTCGGTGGGGGGCCTGTTGAAATTTGCGTGCCTAGGATGAGTCAGAATTTAGAAATAGAAAAAAAAAATTGCTGCTCTTACTGGTCTCCTTAGATCTTGTATGACTTTCTAGTACTTTGACTAGTCCAATTTTAAATGTCACAGGCAAGAGGGATTAATACCACTTCCTTAAAAATCTAGGTCATAAACTAATATCTCACTATTTTAGTGTTCCTGAAATTCAGCCTAAATTTCTCTTCTAGTAAGAGCCCCTAATAATAGCCGTTTCAGAGTGTTCTATCTGCATAGGTATGAACTACCTTTTTAAATACTCGTAGAGATATATCAAATAGCTACAAAGGTTTCAGGATTAGATGGTGCTAAATTGTTTTGGATTATAGGCCTGAAAATTTTGTGTTTGTTGCATTTTGTTTCATCCAAATACCAAAGCAGCATTACAAACGTTAACCCTCGATGCTTATGTCAGGTTTGTAAGAAATATTTTCTTCTTCGAGTAGTGTCCTTATGGATGTTCCACTGTAGGTGTGTCTGCGCCCCTGCACTTCTGATTGGAGATTTTAGGTAGCAGTGTCTGTTTGGCCCACGCACCTGCTCTCCCTCCCACTTGCTATTCCTTGAGGCTATCTAGCGCTGTGTTGGCAAACTGCCCTCAGTTGCTTCTCAGCCACTTTTGGCCTAAGATAGTGAGTAACAATCAGGTTTACTTACCTCATGTTTCATTAGAGTTGATAGGGTTTAGTTTTATTGCTTCTCATAGAGTTTGTTTTTGTAGTATTTCTAGAGCTTCTGTTTTCACTTTTCCAAAACAACAAAAGTTTTTCTTTCTCCCTGTTGTCTACCCAGCTGCCCCCCCCCCATGAGGGAAATGCCCAACTTCACTAGGTTTAAACGATGTCTCTGCAGAAGTGCACCTTCTGCCAGCAATTAAAGGCTAGATCCTGAAAGAACTAGGAGTTAAAATTGAAATCCCTTTTCATGGAGGGTGCTCTTAAACTAGCATCCAACCCCTGTGCCAAATCCCTACATGGTGAAGATCATTCCCAGAGCCTTCAAATTCTAGGAAGAGAGAACCACAAAGAAAATCATCTGACTTATCATTCAGAGCCCTCAAAAAGAGGGCTGCAAGCCCTCAAGCTGAGCTGCTGACCAGCCAGACATGATCCCCAGTGCCATCAGTCACTTTGGCACCAGTGGCTCCCAAAACACAGAGAGGTAGCCATGTTAGTCTGGGTTTGCAGAAGCGACGAGTCCTGGACTCTTTGTCGCTTCCCAGAACACAGTATCCAGAATTCACAGGACCCTTGAGTATGAGTTCTGCAGTAATGCCTTAAGACCTGAAGGGCACCATTTGCCAAAGAAAGCAGCAGAGACCCTATTGCCCCTGCAAAATCAGCACTAATGAAGAAATCCTTGGTATTGCCTCAAAGCAATCTTCATCGAAATGAGCCTTTCATAAAAGATCATCAGTAACGGCAAGTCACATTGAGCAACATATGACAGTAGTTTGCAACGATGGTATCGTAGGAATTTCGCTTTTCTAGGGGACATCATGACTGTGGAGATGCCAGAGTTCCTGCTACTCAGTACCAGGTCTCTGGTACTGAGCACATCCTACTCCCAGAATGACCAGTGGCTCTGGGTCATTCACTTGTAGCTTTCCAGTCAGTCCTACCCTTTTCCAGTGACCAAAATGACCATCTGTCTGGCCTTACACCGTGCCCCATCATTACAACAACCAGGACCGTCCCACCCATGCTCTGATCCCCAGCCCTCCTGGTATGGCCACCTGACGGTGCTGCTATCCTTGCCTTTTCCTCTGCCTAGTGGCCGTACTGGGGCCCGTGGGCAGCATACAGGCAGCATACTTCTCAGGCATCTAGCGTCTCCTACTAGACAGTTTCTTGATCCAGAGATTGTAGAAACTCCAGAACCTCAGGAGGAAACTTTTGAGTAGCAGAAGGCCGGACTACAAGTGGAGACTACACCACAACAAATATCTCCTCCTCACCGGCTGAGGTGGTGATGCCCTCTCCACCGTTACTGGTTAATAATATCAAGTTTTTTCAGGATCTGCTAGATGTGTCAGCTAAGGTTGCTGACACATTACAAATTCCCCCTGAAGAGGTGAAGGACACACACCACAAATTGCTAGACATATTGCATATCTCCTCCTCTTCAAAAATTGCACTCCCAGTCAACAAGATGTTTTTAGATCCTGCCAAGATTATCTGGAAGACACTAGGCTCTATTGTGCTGACATGTAAAAGGGGAGACAAGTAGTATTACATCCCCCCCTTCCCCGAAGAGGCAGACTTTATTTTTTATATACTCTCAGCCTAACTGTATTGTTGCAAATGCCAATAATTTGCGAGGAAAGCAACAACATGCTAAATAAACCCCCTTACAGTAGAGACTGGAAAAGGCTAGACTTACTTGGAAGGAAAGCATACTCATCGGCATCTCTGCAATTCAGGATTTCAAACTACCGAGCCTTAATGTCAAAGTCTGACCACATGAATTATGGGAAACTCAGCACTTTTATTGACCACTTGTCAGAAGCAGAATGAGAACAGTTTAAAGCCATCATCCATGAGAGCTAGCTGGTAGCAAGAACAGTGCTCCAGACCACACTGGACACCATGGATACAGTGGCCCACTCAGTTTTGATGGCGGTGGCAGTGAGGTGGGTTTAGTGGTTTCACCTCTGATGGCTGCCAAAGAAAGTGCAGACAGTGATTGAGGACCTCTCTTTTAACGGCTCCAGACTCTTCGCTGACTAGGCTGATGCTTCACTTCACACTTGAAAGAATTCCAGAGCTATGCTGCACACTCTAGGAATCTATCCACTGGGACAGAAAAGAAAATTAAGTTCACAAGCATGTCACAGATCGCACCCACCCTACTTCCCTCCTCACACCTCAGTGATGCCACGATGTAAGAAACCTAAAATGCAGAAGAGGAAACAGTCAGCCTCCCAATCCTCAACATCTCAGCTCTCAACCTCAAATACCAGTTTTGAGGTCGAGACCCCGAGCAACCATTCTTCACAACAGCTGCAACACACAACCTTCCACGTTCCTTGAGATGTCACATAGCTCTCTCCCTCTGGAATTGGGAAAACATGACTTCAGACAGATTGGGTCTCGATCATTTCCAAGGGTTACTCAATACACTTCACCTCTGTCCCTCTTCAGGGACCTTTCTCATAAGAGATTGTTAGGTCAGGATCACCTGCTATCCCTAGGGACCTTAGAACCAGTCCCTGTTCACCCCAGAGGTAAAGGCTTTCATTCCAAGTATTTCCTAATCCCAAAGAAAAAAAAGTTAGAGACCCATATTAGATCTAAGAGCACTAACCAGATATGTGAAGGCACAAAGATTCAAGACGATCACACTGCCAGCTATTATTCCATCTCAGAGCAGGGAGATTGGTTCTCGGCACTCAACGTACACTATACCTATTTCCACATCTCAATTCCATCCTTTACTAAAGAAGATTCCTCAGTTTTACCTTTGGGCAGGTTTACCTTTGAGCCTTTCGTCTGCATGCAGGGTATTCTCCAAGGTCCTCTCCATCATAGTGGCACATCTACGAACATCAAGTATCATCATTGACCCATATCTGGACAACTGCTTTCTCATGGCTTGTTCCTTCAGAGACTTACTACAAGCCACGCAAAGGATTATGCACAGATTTGCACAACTGGTTTTACAACTCAATATGCAGAAATCAACCTTGACTCCAATACAGTGTTTGGAGTTTATAGGAGGCTAAACTTGACTCAGTGCAAGTGAGAGCATTCTTTCCTTGGCATAGGTTCAACACACTGACCAGTTTCTGGTAGGCTGGGGAGCCCACCTAAACAAACATTGAGTTCAGCTTGTCAAATGGTTCGCCATGGAAGTTCTGCTCTACATCAAGCTTTTGGAATTAAGAAGTCTGTCAGAGTTCTGTCTGAAGTGTAAACTTTCTCCCATTCATCAGGGATACTCTCGTGAAAATCATGACAGACAATATAGCATGCATGTTTTACATCAGTTTTGTCAAAAGAGGTGCCAGAGCACCTTCCCTTTGTACAGAAGCGCTATACCTCTGTAATTGGTCCAGCCACCACAATGTACTTCTATCAGCCACTTATTTGCTAGAGGTGCAAAATGTGACAACCGACAGTCTCAGCCAAAATTTCTCACAAATGGGAAATGAACCCAGCAGTGCTCCACAACATATTCAGTCAGTGGTAAACCCCAGCAATAGACCTGTTTGCTACTTACCAGAACAAGAAATGGCCCTGCTACCGTGCCAGAGCCAGATTGGGGAAACAGTCCCTAGAAGACACTTTCTTTCTTCAGTGGGGCAGAGAACTGCTATACACCTTTCCTCCATTCCCTCTGCTGCCAAAGGTCATGTTAAAGATAAGGCAGGAAAAAGCAAGAGGTACACTGATTGCTCCTACCTAGCTGAAACAAATGTGGTACCAATACCTGAGACAACTAGCAATGTGGCCTCCAGTTTCTTAAAAAATCCATTCCTTACCTATTCTACCAAAACGACAGGCAGATCTGTTATTCCAGCTGACATCCTCTGGCTCCAGGCTTGGCTCATTTGTGATTCCAACATAGAGAGAGAGCTGCTACTCCAAGGAGCTGAAGGAAGTATTATTACACAGTAGGAAATCGACTCATCATACTTACCTGCAAAAGTGGTGGCAATTTCAAGCAAGTTGCTCCAACATCTTCCTCCATCTCTTTGATCCTAGACCATGGGTTGGCAACCTTTCAGAATTGGTGTGCCGAGGCTTCATTTGTTCACTCTAATTTAAGGTTTCGTGTGCCAGTAATTAATGTTTTTAGAAAGTTTCTTTCTATAAGTCTATAATATATAACTAAACTATTGTTGTATGTAAAGTAAATAGGGTTTTTTAAAATGTTTAAGAAGCTTTATTTAAAATTAAATTAAAATGCAGAGCCCTCCCCCCCCCCAGACCGGAGGCTAGGACCCAGCCAGTGTGAATGCCACTGAAAATCATCTCGCGTTCTGCCTTTGGCCCACATGCCCATAGGTTGCCTACCCCTGTCCTAGACTGTATACTAGATCTCCAGAAGACTCATCTCTCTCAGATCATTCAGAGTACATCTTGTGGCCATAATGGCCTTCCACCAGCAGGTGAATGGATATTTTGGATGGGCGAATACAGAACACACACATTCCTCAAGGGCATGGTAAACCTTTTTCCACATATCAGATGCCCCACTCCAATAATGGGATCTCAGTCTAGTTCTAAAGATCTTAACTAGACTACTCTTCGAACCTATGGGCAACTGGCTCTCTTCTAGACCTGTCAACCCAGCATGACAGATAGGGAAAGTAGCAGCATTGATGTTTTCTGGTCTTTAAAGATAAAGGCACTCGGAGGCCACACACACAGTTTCTACACAAGGTGGCCTCATGCTTCCATATGAACCAACTCATCCACTTCCCTACCTTTTCCCCAAAACCACACTGCAACAACAGGAAGGTAGTTACTATCGCTTGATGTTAGGAGAGCAGTAGCATTTTATTTGGATAGGACAAAGTGCTTTAGGAAATCTCCTGAATTTCTCCTTTCCATTGCGAATAGATCCTAGGTCTCCTTACTGTCAGCTAAAAGGCTCTCCTAATGGATCTTGAACTGCATTAGCTATTGTTATCGTGCCTGTTACCTGCTACCTCCATCAGGAATTCACACACACTCTGAGGTCCATTTTCACCTCACTCACATTGGTTAAAGATGTTCCCATCTCAGAAATCTGCACAGCTGCAGATGGGCTTCTGGTCATACTTTGGCAGAACACTACGTGATTACTCAAGACTTCTGATGCCATCTCTGGCACCACAGTATTATCATGAATAATGGACTCTACTCTGAAGCCCCAGCCCCCCACATTGGATACAGCTGTGAAGTCATCTAAAGTGGAGTAGTGATGCATCCTGGTTACATCCCACCTGAGGTACATTGCGAATAACCAAAGACAATGACCCATAGGGACACTATTCAAAGAAGAGGAAGTTACTCACCGTGTGCAGTAACAATGGTTCTTCGAGATGGGTCGCTGTGTGTGGTCCACGACCAGCCCCCTCTCCTCTACTTAGGAGTTCTCAATAAAGGGGTTGAGAAGGAACTGAAGGCAGTTCATTCGTGCAGTGCTAGATATTCCTGAGGCAGAGCAGGAGGGAGGGAGAGCTCATGTGCAGGCCGAATGGACACTGCTACCTAAAATCTCCAAGTAGAGGCGGAGGGGCGCAGACACACCTACAGTGGAGCACCCATAGTGGGACATGTCTCAAAGAACTATTGTTACTGCACACGGTGAGTAACTTCCTTTTCCCCATTTTACAGATGGGAAAACTGAGCAGTTAAGTGACTTTCCTGAGATCAAACAGCAAGTCAGTGGCAGAGGCAAGATTGGAACCTGAACTATTTCCAGTCCTGTGCTCTAACCACTGCACAGCATCCCTCCCTTAGGTAAATCTCTAATGTTGGTAATGTTTGTACCTAGAGAATATGATAGTTTAAGGGTATATGTGGTAATTAAAGGGTAATGGACCAGGTATAACTTGGCTTACAATGGGGCTTGAGCTCCTACATCAGTTAGGCATGTCTGAACATTTTATTCACTGATCCATTAAGGATGTGCAGATGGATGTACAGCCAGCTACAAGGGCATTAATATTCTGGTAGTGTCTTGAGATTCTAGGTTTCTAAACTGTTCAGAGCTAGGGGGATTAGAAGTTGACCAGCTATTCAAGAGTGGGAACGTGTTGAGTCATTTAAGAGTTTTTTTTAATAACATAATAGAAGCCACTGAAAAAGCTGAGGGTTTCTTTTGTCCTCTGCTGTTGCTGAAATACTTATAGTGCGGTTATTTGTGAAGAGAAGTTGGCCTGCAAAATGGAAAATGACTGTTTGGGGAGAAAAAAAGTCTTAACTCCAGTATAGGCCGGATTCTGCCTTCATTATGCAAGCCAGGCTCCCATTGAAATAAATGGGGGCTGTGCATGTCCAAGGGTGGAACGTGGTTTTAAGAACTGAAAATTGCTGCTAGAAGGAGAGCATGCTTCTCTGTCATTCTTCTTATGCTGAGTATGTAAGGGCCTAAATGAACCCACATACTTCATTCTGATGAAGTTGCATTTCTTATATCAGTAAGTACAGTAAGTCACACTGACAGCTGGACAAAATTAGAAATATATTAATTGGAATCAAGGTGGGACAGTGGGTAGAATCTAAACATTTTTAAAAATTAAGATCGGAGTGTTTGAAAAAAATAGGCAAGAGGTTTATAGCTTTTTACTAGTGTTTTGACAGTGTTACTCAACATTCAGATAGGACAAAATACTAATGCAATCTGAAACTTGGTGTTTCAGGGAGCCGACATTGACTGTTCCAGTGTGTTAAGTAGTCTGTTCATTGTGCACATAAAATACTAAGAGCTCAATGGACAATACCTTTAAAGCAACATAAACTGATCAAAAAATTTAAAGCTTTCTTTAGTGTTCTTTTAAACCTTCTGCTGTTTTTCTATGAATTATTTAATCAAATAGTTGGTATATAATTGAAAAAATGAAGTATTTGCAAACTATAAAGGACCATACCTAGTGTTTTAGTTGACTGACTGACTTGTGTGTTCTGTTTGCCAAGTGCCAGTATGTACCTTAAGCTTCAGAAATCAAAAGGCAGTAGATGTATTTGGAAACTTCCATAAACTTAAGATTTTTACATTCATTTTTGTCTTCCAAGATGTAAAATATGACATTTGAGCTAAAAAAAAGTACATGTATTTTAGTTGTAATTTTGTAACAGTCTCTTTCCCTTGATGGAGTTAACCATAGTTTGTCTTAAATGTTCTATTTTCTGTTTTGCGAGGGAAGGAAATACAACCAAGAGAGGACAGAACTTGGAAGGGCAGGATGTCAGAGGAAAATATAATTTAATTTACACTGTTTTAATCTGCTTGTGCCAAAGCTCAGATTTTCTTGTATTAGCCCCCATTGCAGACAATGATTGCAAGATTTTGATGTTAAAGCCTAATTGTGGGTAAGACACATGAGCACAGGATTTCCTATTGCCATTTTATAACAACATTATGGCATTATTTAATAGTGCTTGTCCTTTATTAAAGCATTGTTTGTCAAGCAGTTGACTAAAAAGCATTTTCTTACAAGGCCTCTGAGCTATTCCACTCTTGCAGTTGAGCCATACTGAATCTGGGGCAAATGCAGGTCTGTGGGGGGTTCTTTGTGTAAAATAGTCTGAAGCCAAATTCAAAGTGTGTGTGTTAGATGCTAAGAAACAATTTTGAAGTTTCATACTGCTCAGGGCTAAGGTGGGACTGAAAGCTCTGACTTAGCCCTCTCTTATGCAGTACTTGTGGCAAACTGATGTGAATTAACTCAGCCTGAATCTATGAGTATATAATATTTTGCGAGTTGCATTTGAGGAACTACAACGTCTTACTTTGATCTGCAAGTTTTGGATTATATCAGTTTGTTTCTACAGCAAAGTATAAAAGTGCCAGAAATTGGAAACTACTACTAAAAATAGCAGAATCACAACTCTTATTCAGGAATTCCTCTATAGTTGTATTAATTAAAATAGTAAAATGCAGTTAAAGAGCCAGGTCTAACTCCCACTCATTTCAGTGGGAGATCTGAGAACTTACATAGTCAGCAATGAAACTAACCCACTATGATGAGCTTTCTGCCACCTGCTAATCCATGGGGTTGGTGCTGACTGGCTTGCCCTACTCTCTTCCTGCTTTCAATGGGAGGGAAAAGAATACCTTACTAGCTCACCTCAGGAGGATTTGGAGCTCCTCTTGTCCATCGTTGACTTATTTTAGCTGGATATATTCCTGTTACTTTCAAACCCCAATCACACTCTGGATATTTTTTTTTTTTTTTTTTTTTTTTTTTTTTTTTTGGCAGATTGCCTCAATTTCAGCTGCTGCTTCTTGAAGCAGAAGCAGCCAGGCTTTGCTCTTTTGCAGCCAATGTGGCCTTCCTACTGAGTTTCTTGCTGCTTGTGTTCCAAGCAATGGGGAGGCTTTCTTTCCTCGAAACAGGAAGCAAAATAGATTTGTATGGTATTTTCAATCCTGTCCCTGCATGCATTCTTTCTTGAAAATTACATGGCGTTTAGAGACTGGGTAAGGCTGTAAATCTATCTTAGGTTCTTCTTACTGGTTTATTGGCTTACAATTCTGCCATGTAAATTATTAATTTATATTGTGGTAATGCATTGGAATGTCATTCCAGAACCACTACCTATTGTTGCAATACAGACTAAAGCAGTCGCTGCCCAGAGAGGGAAAACAATGTGAACTCTTATCTCTTCTGCTGTTTCTAACAATTAATTTCTTACTAATTCAGTTCCCCTTTCTTCTTTATCTTACTCGCTGGCATTGCACAGATCCATTCTCTGCTACTGTTGATGCTGTGGATGATGCCATTCCAAGCCTAAATCCTTTCCTCACCAAAACTAATGACGCTGTTCATCTGTCTGTTGTACCTTCTGATGTATCTACTTTCACCACTAGGACACCCACACATGAAATATTTGTTGGTAATGTACCTTTTAGCTAAATAACTGCTATAAAATATTTCAGAAATTGAATTATTTTTAAGCAAGTAGATTTTTTTCAGAAACTAAAATCTGTGTTCTAGTTTTGATTGTTGGGGTGGGCTCACTGTTTTATTTTAGAACTAGATGTACTAGAAGTTATCATAGCTGTATTAAAAATCATTGCTTAGTATACATAAGTAGTCAGTGTCAGATATTTGAGTTGTAGCTGAAGCATTCTTATTCAAGTATGCTTATGTAATGAAGGGCTCTGAAGTAAGTATATTTAAAGATCATGTTTAATAAAATTCGTAGGCATGCAAGACTAAGAATGGATGGAAATGCCGCATTTGCTTTTGTTGGATTGGGGGTCATGACCTTGTTGTAAATGTGGCAGTTGAATCTGAATTTCTTTGGAGATGTGGAGTTTTTGTTTAGAAATAATAATTTTGTAATTGTGGTGATAACATTAATGTTGATATCACTAATCTACATATCTTGTTACTTCATTGACTTTTTAAAATTCTTCTTCACCCAGTGGACAGGTACTAGTTTACAATATAAATCACCATTTATGACTTGCTTCAAAAACAGTAACACCCCCCCTCACCCCCGCACACACAAACCAAACCACACCACAACTTTAGCCACTGTAGATAAAATATCAGGGTTGCTATGTTTAAAAACCCTCCTAAAACTTGTGTTCGGAGAAGTACATAGTAATCAGGTTATTTCTCAATGTGAAGAGTTGTCTGTTAACCTATTTAAAAGAATAAAGATAATTACATGACAGCTTTTGTGTTTTAGAGCAAAGCTATTTGTGAAGACAGTCTTGCCAGACTGGCAGATCTTTTATTTTCACAGTAAAAATCTTTCTTGAAATTGATTTGGGGTGGGGTGATAAGTCTATGTAAAAAACAAGTCGCAACCTAGAATATATACTTATAGCCAAATCCATAATTCCCTGAAAACAAGGGTTTTAATATGAAAAAGGCCCATTGCCACTACTTTAACTCTATTAGTACAAACAAGTTGCTACAATGTAAATGTGGTTCTAATATAACTCCTGGTTCTTTAGATCATTTCAGTCCATTTGCTGAACCAAACCCCCTTGTAACAATAAAATATGAATCAACTATTCAACTGTATTATTATACTTTAGGTATTAAAGAAATATCTTTTATTGGACCAATATCTGTTGGTGAGAGACAAGTTTTTGAGTCACACACAGAGCTATTCTTCAGGTCTGGGAAAGGTACGCCCAGTGTCGAAGTAAAATGCAAGGTAGAGCAGATTGTTTAACATAAATAGTTGGCACTTAAGATTTTTACACTCATTTTTGTCTTCCAAGATGTAAAACATGACATTTGAGCTAAAAAAAGTACATGTATTTTAGTTGCAATTTTGCAACAGTGTCTTTCCGTTGATGTTCTAGATAGTATAAAACTTGTTTTCCCTTTTAAGTTGTTTGATATATTAAGTTGCCTCTTTTGGTTCCATTTTATGATTAGCGTATCCACAGGTTTAGTGTTTTTAATTTCAGTTCAAAGTGTTTGACAAAGTAAATAGTATGTCTTGGTTCTTTTCTTTCTGTAACTCTCCCTATTCTTTCTCTGCTCTTTCTGTTCCGTGATATGACTTATCAGATTCATTTTGTGGCCCTCAAGTTTATCCTAATGCTTCTCATTTCTGCAATGAGCCCTCTCCTGTAGCTGGTCTATTTGGAGGTAGGTAATGTGATATGGTTTTATCACAGACATAGCAACTCCAATTAATTTGATATGTTCCTAGAAGAGGAAAAACATCTTGGTGCATTAGTTGGCTGACAAAACTGCATTGTTTTGGTACGTTGGCTAAAAATTTTCAATGCATCACTGAAGATAGACAAGTGATTGACGAGACTTTGTTTTAAACTTGTGCTAAATGTTTGTTTTAAGCACTAATATGCAATAAATAACTCTTCTGTTTCAAGGGCGCCTTTCTACTATTCTACCATTGCTTCATCCCACAATGAACAATTCCTTATGAAGAACAACTGTGACAGCAGGCTCTAATTTTGTTTGTTTTTAAACAGGGCCCTGTATAAATCATGATTTCACAGAGGGCAGAAGCATTGTGAAAATGCCATTTGTTAAACAGAATGTCTATAACAAAGTCTTTTAATATGAAAAATGACCTTAGTCAATTTCAAGGATGAAATGAATTTTACAAGTTTGTGTGGAAGACTTAACTGCTGTGTGCATGTGACAGAAGAGAACATTTAGTGAACTGCATGTGTTTGTGTTTTCTCCAAATTTTAGTTGCTAATTTAATTAAATATAATTGTAAAACACATTCTCTGCAACTCCATGAAATTCAGTACTTTTCTGTTTACAGTGTTTTCTAAAAAAAATAGTGATTTGCACAAGGCCCTATTCATAAGTGATCTTACTCTATCCCGGTACTCTAAGGTAGATGAGGACGAGACACCAAAATTTCATTAGGGGTCTTTTTGTGTTCTGCTAACTGGTTTATTTGCTGGCATACCTTCCCGTTTCCCTCATTCTTTTTCTCTGGTTCTATTGTAGAGCCCCTCTGTGCTAAGTGAGTCCACTGTTTAAGGACATCTATTGTGTGAAATTACTGGTTTTTCCACTTGTCCTTGCAGGGTTGCAATGTGTCAGCCTGGTACTTGTGCAACTCCAGCAATGACATTGTAGTGTGTCTACAAGTCATTATATAGGTTGTCAATCACTGGCTATCTGGTGTAGATGTGCATTATGGGCCCTCTTGCTGTTATAGGGGTGTCTTCTGTGATTTGCAGAGGAGTTATTGTTTGAAGACACTACAGAATTGTCTTTTAGTGAAGTATACAGGAATTGCTAAAGTTAGAGAAACTAACCTCTTGGTGGTAATTCATAGATTGCAAGGCCAGAAAGAACCATTGTGATCATCTCATCTGACCTCCTTTGTACCAAAGGCCATAGAGCTTCCCTAAAATAATTCCTAGAGCAAATTTTTTTAAAAAATTCAGTCTGTATTTAAAAATTGCCAGTGATGGAGAATTCACTATAGCCCTTGGTAATTGTTCCAATGGCTATATTCTCAATTAAAAATGTGTGCCTTATTTCTAGTCTGAATTTGTCTAGGTTCATCTTGTAGCCATTGGATCATATTATATCTTTTTCTGCTAGTCTGAAGAGCCTATTTATTACCCATGTAGATACTTATAGACTCTGATTAAGTCATCCTTTAAGATAAATAGATTGAACTCCTTGAGTTCCATCACTATAAGACATGTTTTCTAATCCTTTAATTATTCTTCTGGCTCTTCTCTAAACCCTCTCCATTTTATCAATGTCCTACTTGATTTGTAGATTTAGTATTCCAGCAGCCAGTGCCAAAGACAGAAGTAAAATAGTCTCTCTACTCCTAATTGAGATTTCCCCTGTTTATCCATCCAAGGATCATCTTTGCTCTTCTGACTGCATCATCACATTGGGAGATCGTGTTCAGCTGATTATCCCCTCTGGTCCCTAGATTTTTCTCAGTGTCACTGCTTCCCAAGGTTCAGTCCTCCATCCATTTAATCAGAATTCTTCCATGCACATTTCAAGGTTAATGAAAAAGCAATGCAAAGCAAAAAGCTTACTCTCTCTAAAGAAAACCATCAAAATCACTGGTTCTTGCTAACTCCTGTTTTCTCATCTTCCCGGCAGGATTATTATTTGCTAAACACAAACTCCCTTAAGGATTTAAAGTTGGGTTTTTCCCTCCTCACTTGCTACTTGTGACTGAATAATTGACTGGGTCAGTGGCAGAAACCCAGGAGTAAAACTGCCCTCTCACTGCACAGTTAAAAATGGATGATTCCCTAATGCTGTTCTCTTCAGCTATGTTTCTTACAGCTGAAAAATCCTAAAGTATGAGAGCAGGACACGGTTTGCAGAAGCAGATTCAATTTCTAAAGTAAAAATGTAGACTTCATTTAAATCAATCTTTCTGTTTATGCAAAGATTGTTTGAAAAGAGCCACATAGTAGCCTGCCAGATGGATTCCTCACTAAAATGTTAAATCTCTGAAATACACTTTTTTCCCTCGTCTTGCCATAAACTCAGTGTTTAAAGTTGCTTTGTAATAAAAATTAGCTGTTTAGCAGTTCTTTGTCTCTTTATAGGTGCTTTTGCTTCACCTTAACTGTGTGTTCCTATAAAGCAGCTAAAATGGTGTGACTGGGTAATGAAAATTTTATTTCTACAAGGGGTTTGTTTTGTCAAGGTTGAACAACTTTAAACACTAATTTTGTTGAGGTGAAATGGTTTTTCACTGTAGGTAAACAGATAAAAGTTAACAGAAGTAAGAAAAGTGGTGGGGAGAGTATGATCTTTGATCAATTGTTTCTTTTGATTAAGATACTTCTATTCCTAGGTAAATTTTGTCTTGTCTAATCTCCATTTCTTGATGCTGTGATATAAAAAGCAGAGCTGCTACAGATACACTGATTAGGGAAACAAGTTTTAAAATGTTAAATATTTTTATGGTGCCTTTCATATAATAGAATTATCTTACTAATTTATCCGCCAAAGTAAAATGGCAACAGTTGCAATATACCCTTCAGATAAAACTCAGTATTAATTTTGGTTTTTCTGGTCCTGTATTTAACAGAGTGAACTGGGTCGTAAACTTCCACTTATTGCCTAGTACTTAATAAGCTTTCAAAATGGTATACAAACATTAAATAATTCTTGCAACATGTGAGATTGTGATTGCCTATCTGTTCTACAGATGCACAGAAAATGAGGTGGTATAGCTTCTGACAAGGCCACAGTTAGTGAAAGAACTGAAATTAGAATTTGTCTGACTCTCAGCCTCTCTGCCTTAACTACTAGACATGTACTACTGCATTCCACGTAGAATTGTATCAAATAATAGAACAGACATGATAAAAATATTGGTAGTAACAGTGTGTAGCTTCTACTACCAGTTGTCTCATAGTAGTTTGTCTTTGTTTATACATTGGTGAGACGTCTGCCCTAGGAATGTGATTTGCTGCCATAAAACCATGCTGTTAAGTCGGGTGGGCAAACTACGGCCCAGTTGGATAAGCATGGGAGTCCTGTAGGGCCTGAAAGGGTGTGGATATGGGTAGGGGCTGTCAGGGGACAGGGAACAGAGGGGTTGGATAGGGGTTCAAGTCCTGGGGGGTCATTAGGGTTGAGAGGGGGCGATCAGGGGACAAGTAGTGGGGGTGGGGTTGGATGTGTCAAGAGTTCTGAAGGGGGCAGTCAGGGGACAGGGTCCTGGGGAGGTGACTAGGGATAGGAGGTCCTGGGAGGGGGCAGTCAAGGGACAAGGAGCGGGGGGGTTAGGTGGGTTTGGGGTTCTGAGGAGGGCAGTTGGGGGCGGGAAGGGGCGGATAGGGGGCAGGGACAGGGGCCACGCAGTTTGGGGAGGCACAGCC
Source organism: Dermatemys mawii (assembly GCA_007922305.1). Lineage (NCBI taxonomy): Eukaryota > Metazoa > Chordata > Testudines > Dermatemydidae > Dermatemys > Dermatemys mawii. The sequence continues at coordinate 13,326,693 of ML677344.1, read as the reverse complement.
TTCCCTACCTGGCCCTCCACACAGTTTTGCAACCCTGATGTGGCCCTTGGGCCAAAACGTTTGCCCACCCCTGTGTTAAGTAGTCGCACTCCACCTGTTAGCATAGAGACATTGGAGAATTTGGAGGGGAGCTTCTATGAACAACTTTAAGCTTGAGGAGGATTCTCTACCCACCCACCTTCCGTTTATGTGAAGGTGTGGTGATGGTACAGCTGTGAGCATTGAGTAAGAAAAAGCTGTATATTATTTAGTCCTAATCTGCACTAAACATTTTAGGTGGACCCAACTGTGTTGCACAGGGTGGTGAAAAATTCACATCTTTGGGCCCGATAGTTAAGCTGATTTAACCCCTGGTGTAAATGTATCTAGGTTGACAGAAGAATTCTTCCATCCACCTATGTACCACTGTTCAAGGAGGTGGATTACCCACGTATACAAAAAGGCCCCTTCCATTGATGTAGGAAAGCATTTCTGCATTATGGCAGTGCAGCTGTGCTGTTGTAGTGCCTCTAATGGAGATGTGCCCTAAGTCTCACCAAAAACAAGTTAGTGTCTTGGGATTCTGTGCCTACATATTGTTGACCTTGGCTCCTGGGTATATGTTGGGGATAAAAAGGCAACCCCTTTTAAGGGAAGGAAAATGGATTTTGAAAACAGTAGTTGGAGCAAACCACTACCCATATATTTTCCTGTGTGCATTTCTACTTCAGGGAGTGATCTGGGCCTTAGGAGGTTTTTTTCCATACACTCACTGATTCAATGGCTGCAATGATTGAATAATACTCAAATCTATACATATGGTTTTGAATAGCCCCTTTCATACAGAAAGTGAAGTTGTGGAACAATTGCTATATAACCCATTTGTACTCTTTATATTTTGTTCAGGGTTCGCTCCTTCTCCTGTTGCTCAACCACAACCAGTAGCTGGCCTTAATGTTGACTTTGAGTCTGTGTTTGGAAACAAATCTAATGTCGTCGTAGATTCTGGTGGTAAGAGAGGCTTTCATTAATATCAATGTAGGCAACAAATGTGCTTTAATCATTTGGCATCTGTGAAAGGTAGATCTCTTAGGAACATTAAGAATGGCGATACTGGGTAAAACCCAAGGTCCATTTAGTCCAGTGTCCTGTCTTCCAAAAGTGGCCAGTGCCAGGTGCCCCAGAGGCAATGAACAGAACAGGTAATCATCAAGTGGTCCATCCCCTGTTATCCATTCCCAATTTCTGGCAAACAGAGGCTGGGGACGTTTGTTTCTGGGGCGAACAAATGCGGAGCGCTATGAAGAGACTCCAACTGGCGAAAGCAAAGTGGAGTTAAACTTGCAATAGCTGCATCTTTCACTTTGTGTGTCTTTTTTGTATTTTGCTAATTAAAGGGCTTCTCCTTTCTACTGAATATTTCTGTAGGGATTGCTCCATAATATTTAGAATCACTCCTTTTATTTAAACCGTGGTGCTGCAAACACTTATGCATGCAAGTAATTTCACATAGGTTTATTTTTACTAACTTCAGTGGGATGAAGCGCAAAGTTCAGCACATGCATAAATATTTGCAGAACTGGCCTTAGTTACCTGCCTAATCAAAAGGCTATATAATTTAATCTAATATGCCATGAAATACAAAGTTAAATTCTGTCTTCACTGTATAGTGCTGTGAAATTGAAAGGCATTTTTCTGTTTAACATAATGGCCATACTGGGTCAAACCAATGGTCTGTCTAGCCCAGTATCCTATTTTCCAACAGTGAATGATACCAGATGCTTCAGAATAAATTAATGGAACAGGGTAATTATCAAATGAGGCATCCCTTGTTGTCTAGTCCCAGCTTCTGGCAGTCAGAAGTTTGACACACAAAGCATGGGGTTGCATCTGATCTTGGCTAATAGCCTTTGATGGACCTATCCTCCATGATTTACCTAATTCTTTTTTGAACCTGATTATACTTTTAGCCTTCACAGCTTCCCCTGGCAACCAGTTCCACAGGCTGACTGCACTGTATGAAGAAGTGCTATTTTTATGTTTATTTTAAACCTACTGCCTTTTAATTTCATTGGGTGACTACTTGTTTTTGTGTTGTTTGAGGGGGTAAATAACACTTCCTTCATTTTTCCCCGCCATTCATGATTTTATAGACCTGTATCATAACCCCACCTTAGTTGTCTCTTTTCTAAGATGAAAAGTCTGTCTTTTTAATCTCTCCTCATATGGAAGCTCTTCCATATTGCTAATTATTTTTGTTGCTGTACTTTTTCCAATTCTAATATATCTTTTTTTAAGTTGGGACATCCAGAACTGTATGCAGCATTCAAGGTGTGGGCGTACCGTGGAGTTATATAGTGGCACTATATTTTCTGTCGTCTTATTTATCCCTTTCCTAATGGTTCCTAATATTCTGTTAGCTTTTTTGACTGCTGCTGCACATTGTGCAGATGTTTTCAGAGAGCTATCCACGATGATGCCAAGATTTTATTTCTTGAGAGGTAACAGCTTATTTGGACCCTATCTCTTTCTATGTATAGTTGGGATTGTTTTCCAGTTTGCAGTGCTTTGCATTTACCAACATTTAATTTCACCTGCCATTTTGTTGCCCAATGACCCAGTTTTATGAGATCCCTTTGCAATTCACTTTGGACCTAACTATCTTGAGTAATTTCGTATTGACTGCAATCTTTGCCTCCTCACTATTTAGTCCTTTTTCCAGTTCATTTATGAATATATTGAACAGCACTGATCCAATTAGATCCTTGGGAATCCTTACTATTTATCTCTATGGTGTAAACTGACTGTTTATTCCTACTCTATTTCCTATTTTTTAACGGTTTCTGATCCGTGAGGATCTTCCCTCTTATTAATTAACTTAAGGTTAACAATTAACCTAAGCTTTCAAATCTGTTTAATTTCTGATTATTTTTATTTGTGTTTAAATAATATAGACCGTAATCAAATTTTTAGGACAAGATCACTTTAAGATCAAGATAACAAATTGCCAAAGCCAGTTGATACACGCGTAACAGAGAAATTGGATTTATACTGAGTACCCGTAATTCTTTTGGACACTCAGTAGTTAAATCTTCTCTGCTTGATGGATTTTATGCACATTTGTGTTAACATTCCTGTGCCCTTTTTAAAAAATAATTTTTTCTGCAACAGGAAAATTTAGGGGAGTTTGACCTTTAAAATTGTAGATGCTATCTTGAAAATCTTCCATATTTGGCACTTGCTGTGTAGTCAATGGGAGTTTCTCACACATAGGGTTTGAAGGATCAGTCTCAAAGCAACTATTCTTCTGTGCCATTAATATCCCTGTTTTCAGTGGAGGTATAATCGCTTTATTCCTTTTATATATTGTAGTTTTGTGCAACACTTAATTCAGTGTTCCATATTTTTAACCAATGTTTTGTTGGACTCTTTACACCCTCCCCCCCCACCCTGAGGTGCAAATGTGTAATCTGATCTTCAATGAAGCTTCAAGTTTAAGGCCTGTTTTATGTGTTTTATCATTTTAAGGCTTTGATGAATTAGGTGGACTCCTAAAACCAACAGTGACCTCTCAAAACCAGAATCTTCTGGTTGCCAAGCTGCCACCTAACAAGTTAGTATCAGATGATCTGGATTCGTCCTTAGCCAACCTTGTAGGCAGTAAGTATTTGTTGGAAATCTTAAGAGAAGTGTGTGTAAATCTATAAAATGAACAGACTATTTCAGTAATGTTTTTCCCATTCTGTGGCAGATTTGGGCATTGGAAATGGAACTACTAAAAAGTGAGTGTTTGTTTTTAATCAAACTTGGAAAATGTATTGGATTTTTAACAGCTTATTCTTGATAGTATTTTGCACTTCATGTTCATGGACTCAGTGGATACTAGTCTTTACAGCATCTCTAAGGAAATTGATATCCTCTTCATTTTACAGAGGAGGAAACTGAAACACAGGTGAAGTAAATTGACCCACAACTTCTTGTGGGATGGGAGCACAGCAGCAACAACAAAGCTTGGGTTAGAGTTTAGGTCTAAATCCTATTACTGTTGTGTTAATTGCTCTGGACCCTGCTGCCTGTTCTTATTTAGTGAATAAACATCACAAAATATCTAGTTGATTGATCATTCAGTATGTGGTTTTTATTATTACGATTCATGCCTACAATAACTAGTAGCCCCTTAACAGACCTCAACACATCCCTTTTTCAAGCATCTAAAATAAAATTAGCTTTGTGTAGTATCCCATGAAGTTTAAGAAAACTGGGGTGTGATGGGCCAGTAGTAGGAAAGTGAACTCCTGATCCAAAATAATTGTGATCAGCTTTGATGTTGTATTTAACATCAATGCAATTAGCCTCAGCAACTCCATCACCACTGCAAAGAAAAGAATACTGTCAATCCAGTTAGGGCTGCTGTGGGCAGTCTGTACACAAACACTGTTCTAATCTTGAAACAATCCAGGAATTTGTACACATTTGTTCCTTCCCAAGTTATAAGTTGACCTGCAAAAATCAAGCTAATAGTATTACAGTGCATCTGGGCTAAGAAAAGTCATTGAATTTAGGTCAATCTTAGCTAGTTTGTTAGCTGAATATGACCTACATTTTTCCCTAGTCCAGACCAGGTTTATTGTGACTGTACCACTTGATTTGATGACTAAGCTCTTAAGGAGTCAGTTTTAATGTAGATTTTCACTTTGTGGAAACACACGAGCTTATTGGACTAATGTTACCATATCTGAGGATGGTGCAAAGAAAATCTGTTTTTCTAATTTATTTGAAGTGATGTAAATTGGACTCAGCCAGGAGAAAAGAAATTAACTGGTGGTTCCAACTGGCAGCCCAAAGTTGCACCTACAACTGCATGGAATGCGCCAACAATTGTAAGTGAGTGAAGATTCTGAAGTAATGAATCTATGTAATTTAAAATATAGATAAACATGCAATATAAAGGTGTGGAGGTGATGAATCATTACAGTGGGTAGGTTATGAAGATTATCTGAATAATGGTCAGTTTGAGAATGTATATTGCTGTAGTAACAGTAACTGGATGGCCAACTTCATTGAGATTATTTCCCCTTATCAGATGTACTGTTTCATTGCATGTGACTAAGGCTAAGATTTAGTCATGGGCAATTTTAGTAAAAGTAATGGACAGATTACAGGGCAATTAAAAAAAAAATTCAAGGCCCGGTGACCTTTCCCTTGATTTATACTATATACTCCTGACTAAATCTTGGGTGTTCTGGGGTGGCTCCAGGAGCGCAGTTGCTACTCTGAAGGGGGCAAGGGAGACTCTGGGGCACCCGCTGCTCTGCAGGGGTGGGCTCCAGGGTACCTGCTGGTACTTGGGGCATGAGGGGGGCTACGCGGCAACCACTGGAACGGAGCGGGGAGCTCCGGGGCAGACTCACAGACTTACATGTGACTTATTCTGTAGCGCGAGTGTGAATTTATACTGTAAACTACAAGTATTGCTGGAGCAGAAATTTAGGTTGTAGACATCAAACCCTTAGTAATTATTTGAGTAGAGTAATTTGACCTTTTGGAAATAGTGGTGATGGTTGGGGCTACTCTTGATTCTGAATGCTGTTTGGAAGTGTGGAAGTATACTTGTTCTTGAAAAATAATACTGTGTGGTGAACCTGTAGGTCAGTGGTTTTAAACCTTTTCAGATGGTGGCGTGGACCCCACTAAAAATCTTAGGGCATGGTTACACTTACAAGATTATAGCGCTATTGGTTATAGCGGTCCACTTATACAGTAATATGAATAGCGCTATTGTATGTCCACACTGAGATGCTCCAGCGTTATAGCATGGCCACATTTGCGGCACTTAATACGGCATTAAGAGCAGCGCATTAGGGCATGTATCCCACAGTACACCTCTTCCCGATCTGGCGCAATACCTTGTGGTAGGGGGGGGAGTCACTTGCGGGGCATTCTGTATCCTGTTTGAACTACCCTTGATGCTTTTTGGCATATCCCAGCAATCCCTGTGTTTCCGTCCACCTCCGGCGCCATCTTTCAACGGTTTCAGCAAGGCGCGCTCCATCTTCCATTGTCGTGTGCTGCAATGAATCCAGAACTGCTGAGGAACATGCTGACGACTGTCGCCAGCACATCTCTGTGTGCAGTGGAGTTAATCCTTGACATGCAGGATGACAGTGATGAGTCTGAAGACGAGATCGAAGCGGTGAATGCATTTTGACACGAAGCTTCTTGTCTCATTAACGGACATGCTCACGGCCGTGGAATGCCGCTTCTGGGCACGGGAAACAAGCACTGAGTGGTGGGATCGCATCGTCATGCAAGTGTGGGACGACGAGCAGTGGCTGCAAAACTTTCGAATGAGAAAAGCCACTTTCATGGGACTGTGTGCTCAACTTGCCCCTGCCCTGTGGCGCAAGGACACCAGACTGAGAGCTGCCCTCCCGGTGGAGAAGTGGGTGGCTATCACGATCTGGAAGCTGGCTACACCAGACAGCTACCGATCGGTGGCCAACCACTTTGGGGTTGGAAAGTCGACCGTTGGAGTTGTGCTGATGCAAGTGTGCAGGGCCATTAATCGCATCCTGCTACGAAAAATCGTGACTCTGGGTAACGTGCGTGACATTGTTGCTGGCTTTGAAGAAATGGGTTTCCCTAACTGTGGAGGGGCGATAGATGGGACCCATATACCTATTCTGGTGCCCGCCCACCTAGCAGACGAGTACGTTAACCGAAATGGGTACTTCTCCATGGTTCTCCAGGTGCTTGTGGATCACCGTGGGCGTTTTACTGACATTAACGCTGGCTGGTCTGGAAAGGTGCATGACGCACACATCTTCCGCAACACCGCCTGTTCGTGAAGCTGCAAGCTGACACTTTTTTCCCAGACCAGAGGATCCCCGTGGGGGAAGTGAAAATGCCCATAGTGATTCTTGGCGACCCTGCTTACCCTTTAATGCCCTGACTCATGAAACCCTACACAGGGAGCCTGGACAGCAGTCAGGAAAGATTCAACTACAGGCTTAGCCGGTGTCAAATGACTGTGGAGTGTGCTTTTGGGCATCTCAAGGCACGATGGCACTGTCTTTATGGGAGGCTAGACTTGGCCGAGGGTAGTATCTCCGCGGTTATTTCCGCATGCTGTGCCCTACATAATCTTTGTGAGCGGAAGGGCGAAGGCTTCACTCAGGCATGGTCCTCGGAGGTTCAACGCCTGGAGGCCACGTACGCCCAGCCAGAGAGCAGGGTTCTTGGAGGGGACCAGCGCGAGGCTGTTAGGATCAGGGAAGCCTTGAGGGAGCATTTTGAGGCTGAAAGCCAGTTCTAAAGTGAGGTGCAGACGGAGGGAGGGAGGGAGCATTCTTTTAGTAGGGACAAGCATTTGCTTTTCTGTAGCTTGTAATAATGTATGTACACTTAATAAAGAAACCCATTTATTAAGAAGACAATTCATGTATTGAACAGGTACTTCGGTTGCTGAAAGAAAATATTGTGATGCATGTGAGGAGGAAGCCGGGGGAGGTGCAATGGGGGTGTCGTGGGGTCAGTCAGAGATCGGAATATGTCCGGGTCTCTGAGTCTCCAGTGTCCTCACAGTGGCCATGTCTCCCGAACCCCATTTGCAGAGGGCAGTAAGGCATGTTATTAGGGGTTGACTGAAGTGGATAATGGTCCGGGGTTTGGGGGTTGTTCAGTGAAGACAGAGGGATTGGAGGCAGCTGTGGATGGTGATAACCATATAGCTGATGATAGTGGCCTGGAGGGTACTGAGGCACAGAAGGGGAAGGGATTTGGGGCAAATGATGATTGGGGTGGTGAGCGCGGTGCTTCTCCTCCTGAAGGGTGACAATCCGCTGCATAGTCTCCAGTTGAAGCTGCAGTAATGAGAACAGCTTATCGGTGCTTTTCTGGCGGTGAATCACATTCTCCTTCCGCGCCTTCTCCCTCAACTTGCTCTCATTCTCCCCCCACCTCTGTGCAACTCGATTCTCCGTTACAGCCTGTTGCATTACTTGCTGTACAAGATCCCCTTTGCTCCTTCGTGGCCGCTTCCTCAGTCGCCTCAGCCTCTCAGCTGTTGATAAGAGCGATGGCGAAGGGCTCAAGGACGACCCTTCTAAAATAAAAAGATACATTTAACAGTGGTTCCCTTGCCTATGATTCCCCCACATTCCCCGTTTGCCTGTCCCGCAGAGAGCACAGATACAGCAACGGAGCCCCTGCCATGGTGAGTGCACTCCAGAGGCAAGGGAAATGGGGAATGCCGGTAAGTTGCAGGAGCCCCACTCTGAGCAGCAGGCAGGGGGAAGGATTTCTTCCCTGCCCTGAAAAGCTGTGGCGGGGGGGGGGGGGTGGAGTGCCAGGAAGTGGCAGGAGCCCTACTCTGAACACTGTTCCAACATTCTCCGTAGGTGTTTGTCCTGGAAGATATCTCGTTGCTTCGAGTCACTGAGGAACAAAGGGAAGGGATTTTAATGAGATGTGGCTTCCGCCCAGGGCCATATGCAGCGTGCCTATGTGCAGCAATGCTCCCCCCACCCATTGTAGCACCGTGGCGGGGACTAGTGACCGTGGCGGGGACTAGTGACCGTGACGGGGACAGGGACCACGCTGGCTCTCCCGGGAAACCTGCGCAGGCACATTGCAAGCGCTCTTATTGAGACCTTTGAAGAGATTACTGATGATGACTACCGCGAGGTGATAGACTACATCAATGCTCTATTCCACATGTAGGCAAGCATGCAAGCATCCCTTTCCATCCCAAGCTGCAAGCCTTCCCCATAGAAAAGCAGCTTTACCTCCACAATCCGCTGCTGAGCTGGCCCCTGCAACCGCCGGACGCTGTGGCTGGCTGCCCTCCTGGGTTGAGAAGAGCTCCTGGCTGCATGCGTCCAGGGACTCCTCCGTGCCCTGGGTCGCTGCCGCCTTGTCCTCATCCTCCTCCTCTTCTTCATCCTCCTGGTCTTCGTCCTCTTCCTCACCCCCCCCTTCACTGGTGGGCTGGGAAGTGTCCATGGTGATCGATGGAGTGACCGTGGGATCACCACCAAGTATCGCGTGCAGCTCCTTATAAAATCTGCAAGTCACCGGGGCTGCCCCGGAGCGGCCGTTTGCCTCGCGGGCTTTGCGATACGCATTCCTAAGCTCCTTTACCTTAACACGGCACTGCAGTGTGTCCCGCTCATGGCCTCTTTCCGCCAAGGCCCGTGATATCTGCCCCTAGGTATCAAAATTCCTGCAGCTAGACCGCAGCTGAGACTGAACAGCCTCTTCCCCCCAACAGCTGATGAGGTCCAGCACCTCGCTATTGCTCCATGCTGGGGATCGCCTTTTGCGAGGAGGCATGGCATGTGGAGTCATGATGATCAATCAGAATGATCACCTGCAACGATTCCCTGAGACCATGCCACGCAATCAATCAGATCAATGAGAATGATCACCTGCAAGGATTCCCTGAGAGTACGCCACGCTTGGCTGGAGCAAACAGGAAGGGGATTTTCAAATTTCCCTGGAACTTTAAAGGGTGGGTCTGACGTGTGGTCACCTAAGGACAGGACAAAAGAGTTTGCAAGTGATGACCAGAGTGGCTCGAACGGGAGTTATGGGACAGGCTGGAGGCCAATTAATGCGCAGTGTGTGTCCACATTGTTGCTGTAGCGCTACAGCAGCTGCGCTACAGCCCTTATTCCCCATGCGGAGGTGGATTAACAATAGCGCTATAACTCAGTGGTTATAGCGCTCTACGTGCCTTGCCAGTGTGGACGGGGAGGAGGTTATAGCGCTCGTGGGGGCTTTATAGTGCTATAAAGTGCCAGTGTAACCAAGCCCTTAGACAAGTCTGTGGACTGCTGGGTTGAAAGCTACTGTTCTGTGGTAACCACCACCTTTTATGGACCCCTTAGACATAGTCTCTGAGGCCCCAGGTTAAGAACTACTGCTGTATGTCACAACACTGAGCCTGCTCTGTGACTTGAGACAGGAAGTAGTGCATCTTCTGCTACCCGAGGGGATTGGAAGTGATGTTACAGGGATAGGTGCCTTAGAAGTGTGTACAACTAGTACAGTCACAACCTGAAGTGTGTGCTTGCTTTTAATACGTCTCCACTTAACACTCTCAGTGACCAATCTGATTTTTCTATAGTTTACAACTCCATTACAGATAGCATGTATTGTGGATCACATGGGGTTTTTTAACCAAAGTGATTTGTTCTCCCATCCATTAATATATGTGTTGAGAGAGAGAAGGAAGGATATGTACTTGAGTAGCTCCCAATAATGCTGGTGGGATCTACATGTGTAAATCCTACTCTCCCTTTTACAACAAACTGGAGGATAGTATACAAGCATAGTAAACATAACAAAACAAGTGTTTTGAGCTATTATATCAAACAGTATGAAACGATTTTGTGATTTAACAATGAAACACATGATTTGTTACAGATTTGGAAAGAGAAACCCTATCTCTTTTCAGGTCATCTACCTGCTCTCATTTTGGGTGGCAGCTGCCAACTCAGATCTTGTATGCAGGTGAAATTGGTTGTGGACATTAGTTTCCGTCGTACTCACCTACTACCTAAATGACTTGCTAGCAGATGGATATTTCTCACATGCTTGAAAATACTTAATTGTTGTCATAGCAAAATGTATGGTATTTTTATATGTATTTTGTAACATTCCATTTCTAACCAGTTTTTTATTAATATTTAAAGACACTGTCAAGGCATCTTGCTTTATACAAAATCTTTTGCTCACTGTTAAATTGTTTGAAAAAACTTAAAAGGATGAAATTGGAAATTGATTTGTTCATCAAATTGTTCTCCACTTTGTCCATTAGTCTATTTATTTTAGCGTTGATTCTAAGCGCTGTGCTGCTGCTTGATAAACTTTTGAAAACAAGGAAGAATATGTTTTTGGAAAATAAGTGCACACAAATATAAATGGATTATACAAACAGGTATAAAATCCATCAGCCTTGACAGTGTCACTTAACAGATGTATTCAGTGACTTGAATTACAAGAATTTTTATTTTAGGGCAGACATTAAGTGTACTTGTGAACTAAAATGCTATCTGTGTATGTTCTGTTGTGTAAGTACTTGTTTCTAATCCAGTATTATTGCATTATGTAATTGTTCTCCCTGGGAAATACAGAATGGCATGCATTTTCCACAATACGTAAGTGAAAAAAAGCCAACAGCCTTTTTGCAATCAATTGGCATGCTATATTAACCACTGCTGTAGCAGAATCTCATAACCTTCCTGCTGTTACACATTTCTCATATTAAGATATTTGGTGTGCAGAAGATTTGATCTTTTCTTAGCATATACAAATCTCATGGGTGTTCTACAGGCTCTTGACTCGAATGATGGCATGGGAAATACTGAGATTTTTTTTCCTTGCTTAAAACTGCCATTTGCTGCCAGATAGCTGGGTCTGTGTCTGTGCTGCCTTTAATGCATCTGGTAAAGTTTGAATGAAGATAAGTTGTGTGTGTTTGAATAATTGCATGAAATCTCACAGGCTTCTGTTATAATTGGCACTTTATTCACTTTTATTGTAGATCTTGTTTCCAAGTAGGGAGAGACCAATATGTCATTTATGTTCAAATAAACTAAGAGAAAATCCCAGCTAATGATTAAGTTCATAAAGGGCAAGCCATAACTTGTGTATTATTTTCTTGGAGGAATGAAGACTTACTCACAGATAATCTTTTTGTGTTTCAACAATATTGGTCTTTCCCTATATTCAGTTTTCATTATGGGATAATTTTAACAGTGGAGGATATAAGGTCTGTACTTGAGCACTCTAAAAAAATAAATATATATTTATATACTTAGCCAGCATTTGTGTATATATGTATGTGTACACATACATATCATGTGAATGATTTAAAGAATGTTCAAAGCTTTGTGAACTATGAATAATATTTAGATAGTTACTGTACAATCTAGCTAATTCTTTAAACAGTGAAACTTGTTCGATTTGCTACTAGAATTGGCTAGTGCATATTGAAGAGCAACTGATACCTCAAAAATTAATGTTCTCTTCAGAAATAGTCCTCCGTATATCACACTTTTGGGGTTAGTTGTGAGGGTGAAATTATCTCTGCCTGGGGAATATTGTTCCCTACAACATATCTTCTTTCTCCAGTGTAGTTCTGAATGTCCCAAGTAACAATTATTCCACCACTTTCCTTGAGAGTCTCTTCCCAAATAAAATATTTGTAATATAAAAGACATGCATGAAAGCATGATTTTGGAATTCAATCTTCTGTAGTGTTATGAATTATGATTTCCACAGCGAAGAACTGGGATGTCACAAGCAGAGCATTATTAATTGTAAGTGAGGCATTAACAGGAGGTGGAGCAGATAAAGATCCCTAGATATCACAGTCTATTGGTACTTTATAAGTATTCAACTAGATAATGTTCTTAGACAAAGTTCTTGTCTACATGCAAATGTCTGCCCTAATAAATAGGATCAGGAGCATGGGAAAATGGAAAGATATAGGAAGGAATATATAAGTATGCAGAATTGCTTTTAAACAGAATATATCTTTTCCCCCCTACTGCTTTCTAAGAGGTATCAGAGGGTCTTTATATATGCATTGCATTTTTTAAACAATAGGGGATAAATTATTAGTTTACTGTTGACAGAGATAAAGCCTAGAGCAGCGATGCCAGTGTCATTCTTCCACTTCACAATAGCTGTCATGTAGTGACGATAATTTATATATACACTGAATGGTATTAGTAGTGATTTACCACATTTTAATTCATTGTAATAATTAGGGTATTCCTAACCATTTAAAAGAAACTCATTTTAGAGTAGCATCTCAATGTTCTGTACCCACTTGTAAATGCTGTGGGGCAGTGTCTGTTCTGGGATTTTAGGGCTATCTCTTATCATTGCTCTAGCACAGTGAGACTCCACTAGTGACTAGCACTGAACTGTATTACCATGTCACCTAGACTTACTATGAATGGGGTTATACAGCAAGCTGGTAGAACACTGAAAGCCATCCTGCACTAGAACTCCGACTATTGCTGGGACTGGCAAAGCTGTATCAGTGCTGAGGTAATGGAGACCCCCTTAGTGTGTATGTAGCCTGGTGTGAGAAAAAAGAGCTTCTGATGTTTTTACTATAACAGCAGTAACTTGGCCTTTATATTTGGTTCCATTTTTCAAATTACCTGGGCACAGTTAATTCAGTAAAATAAATAGTAAGTTTTATACTTCATAGGATTTGGGCAGTATTCAGTTTTTTCATTTAATCATAATGATTTTATCTGTGTGTGTTATATGTAAATATTTCCTGAATTTCCTATTAAGTACAAAACATACATATTTAGATCCCTATACATTCTTTGGACTGAAGACTCAGATATTTCTAGGTGGAACTTTAGATTACTATGAGCCAAAACCCTAACAGACTTGATCTTTTCTGTTTATATGTACGTCAAGTCTTTCTAGAAACCTTGAACATAAGTGTTGCAATTGATCTGAAATTAGATAAACTTGAACAAACCTACAAATGCTAATAGGTGTCAGTTGATCTTTTTTGCTATATTAGTAATATGCTGACTAGTCAGTGCTCCCTTTGACACGTAAAGGTAATTTATTACCATGTATGCAACTCAGTCAACCTTCTGTGCAGTTCAGTATTCTCTCTTTTCTGTGTTAGGCACCACCTGTAATGGCCTATCCTGCTACAACACCGACAGGAATGATGGCATATGGAGTGGTTAGTGCAATTTCCTGTAACTTAATTTGCCTTAAACATTGTTTACTTGTTGTTTTTATTATGAGTTAGCTGCAAACATAAAGCATTTTAGGAGCAATATGTCACTTGGCCTAAACGTGTTAAGTAGGTTTAATATCAGTTCCTCTTGTTTGTTTTTCACAAAATCACTCAATCCCATTTTTTCTGCAGGAAGATAAACTGTGGCTCTTAATCAGAGAGAGAGCTGTGGTAGTCTGGAATTGCAGAAGTGACAGAGTCCTATGGCACCTTAAAGACTAACTAAAGTATTGAAGCATAAGCTTTTGTGGGCTACTATCCACTTTGTTGGATGCATGCAGTGGAAGTATCGATTCCTGCCTCTGGATACTTCCACTGCATGCATCCGACGAAGTGGGTATCAGCCCACGAAAGCTTATGCTTCAATACTTTAGTTAGTCTTTAAGGTGCCACAGGACTCTGTCACTTCTGTGGTTCTTAAATCATCTCTACCCTCTTCGTCGTCGTCTTCGTCGTCTTCTTCGTCTTCTCCTCCTAGCTCCTGGATGACTTATTCCATACATTTACTGTATATTGAATGAAGTGGTCACCAAGTTCCTTGTTCATCTTCCATTACTTATTAAATTCTCCCTCAGGTTTTCATCTTGCCATAACTCCAAGAATACCCCTTTAACGTCTCCACTTTTTCAATATCCTTATTGAGGCAGGAGATTTTTACTGGATGACTGTTAAGGAAATACTTGGAGCTATGTTTCTGGAAACTCAACATTATGAAGAAAGAAAACTCATGTAGTTGTATGTTGGCCAGATCTTTGTCTCTAGAACTTTAAATCTGGAGTAGCAACACAAATATATAGAAATCTCGCTCTTCACCCACCATGTATGTAAGATTGCCTTGCCATATAATTAATGGTGCAAGAAAATCTAATGGTGAAAACATCACAGTAAATTTATTACCGACCCTTAGCTTGGATGCTTTCCCTTTTGTACTATGCCAGAAGCATTGCTATCACAGTAAGTACTTCCTTAAAATAACAGGAAAAGGTGAAGACTTCCAACTATCCAGTTAATCCAGATATGAACAGGACAATTCTGTGTAGATTTTAAGAGGAATGAGTGCCACATTATTTAATGAGGAAAGAGTTACATGCACCTGGGCCTGCTCCTGAATGGAGGGAAAAACATCTAAAATATTTTTCTGCTAAATAATTGAAACATCTTTCTCAGTGTTTTTTACTACTTAATCAGTGACCATATTTATAAAAGTACTATTGTTAATTCAGGTTTAAAGTTTGCTTCGATAATTAGCCATTCCTTCTGAATTTAATTCCCTCTGAACCCTACCAAAAGGCACCCGTTACCACAGTAGCTAAGTACAAATGCAAGGAAGGGCTGCAAAATGAATCCTGTATAGGAGCCTACGCTCCACCACTTTATTCAGCTGTTATTACTTGTTTAAAGCTTCCATCATCTCAGCATGATGATGTGTTCTGGAGGCCTTATAATTGAAGGATGGACTATGTGCAATAGGAGGTTTCTTATCGTGTTCTGAAAACAATCCAGATTTGTTCAGGATTGCCACAGCTGGGGACCCTTTTTCTAAGAGTGACAATCCTGTTAAACATCTATTAGTGCAGGGGTCGGCAGCTTTTCAGAAGTGGTGTGCCGAGTCTGCATTTATTCACTCTAATTAAAGATTCTGCGTGCCAGTAATACATTTTCACGTTTTTAGAAGGTCTCTTTCTAGAAGTGTATAATATATAACTAAACTATTGTTGTGTGTAAACTAAATAAGGTTTTTAAAATGTTTAAGAAGCTTCATTTAAAATGGAATTAAAATCCAGAGCCCCCCAGACCAGTGAACAGGACCCAGGCAGTGTGAATGCCACTGAAAATCAGCTCGCATGCCACCTTTGGCACCCGTGCCATAGGTTGCCTACCCCTGCATTAGTGGGTAATCGCTTTTGTAAATAAATTACCTATGCTAGAACTTCACTGCATTTTTGTAATAGTACCAGGTTTTTCCACTAAACAGTGGCTGAACTGTAATGTAAACACCCATAGTTAGATCAATATGATTAAAAAGAACAAAATTGATCCATGTATTTTTATTGTCAAGACTGAGTGAAATGCAAAAACGTGCAACATTGATTTGGGAAAAAATAGAATTAATTAAAGAAAAAAAATGTTACTGCATTTGTGAGTCATGCGTCTGAACTCTAACCTGACAATATCCCCTTAAGAAAACCTAGACGTCTCGGTCAGACAAATTGGAAATTAACCCATTATCTTTATTTTCTATACATATTTCATCAGTTCTTGAAATTGCAAGAACTGATGAAATATGTATATTTCCCATTCCCCCCCCCTTATGTGTTTTATTGTGTTGTGTAATTGTGTGCTGTTCTGGATTTTTTTAGCCAACACAGGTGGGAGGTGTACCAGTAATGACACAACCAACTTTAATATACAGCCAACCAATCATGAGACCACCAAACCCTTTTGGCCCTGTTTCAGGAGCACAGGTGAGTATAAACCCAAAATACTTATAAGCATATAAAATATAAGCATTTTACATGATCCTGGAAATTGGTTGATAGCCAGACAACAGATAGCCATGCAAATAGTTTTGTGTTTTATTTACATCCTCACTGTTGTAATGATGGTTTTGTCCTGTAGTGTCGTGGCATGTGGAGTCCATTTCCATTGTGCTATACAGAAAAGGAATTAGGTCCCAGCTGCATGTTCAAACTTGGTGTCAACAAATTCCTGTTCTGCAAAAGTAATGTAAAAGGATGGCATTCTCAAGGGTCAGTTCCCTGGAGGAGGTGGTAGTTGATGTCTTTCTCCCCTTTTCTTTATATGAATGGTGATAGGAACTATTTTTAGTCTTACATTTGTGCATCACTTTAATCACTAAGTTTGTGTTCCACTGTATCTCATCATCATATTATTCATTGCAGCTTCTCCTAAAAGCATATCATTATGCAAACTTATTTCATGCCAAACTCCTGAACTGCACTCATTGCTACCTCTTGTACTCTTAAACTCATACTTTTCACAAGTAAAATAACCTAACACATCGTCTTATTCAAGTTAAGATAGAATTTTGAATGAGAGGCTCTAAAAGAAAAAGTTTTCCTATGCTGCTGTTCCAACCTTTGCAAGGACTCTAAAACGAGAGGTTGCTTTGGGGAAATCATGTCTACCTCCATAATATTAGACAACATCTAAATTTAGGGATGTCTGAACTTCACAGGCTGATAGGATTAAATACTAAAGCTCTAAATTTTTACATCCAATTAATGTAGTTAATTAAATTAGTTTCTTTTGTTAACAAAGCTAGCTTTTTTCTTTTCATCTGAAAGTAGTAGTGATCGGGGAGAGGGAGAATTAGCATACTCCTTTTGCTGCAGAGAATTTTGCCTTTTTACCATTGATCACGATTGGCTGTTTAAATAGAAATGTGCTGTATTATGTAACATGGGGTAATATGTATTGCCACATACAAAGAAATACATGTATGTGTAAATAAAATGTGCTTATACACAAAGTATCCATATTTTTAAATTAAAGCTATTAGATGTCTGTCTGCCACTGTTAATGTTGCTGATGTAGTGACTCGGTTCCCTTGCTCCTTGTGTTTAGAAACGCTGCAGCGGCAGCAGTGCTCATCAAGGAGAAGGGCCTCACATGTAAAAATCCATGTAAAAGAAGCAGTGAGGGATAAAAAGGCATCTTTTAAAAAGTGGAAGTCAAATCCTAATGAGGTAACTAGAGAGGAGCATAAACACTGCCAAATTAAGTGTAAAAATGTAATAAGAAAAACCAAAATGGAATTTGAAGAACAGCTAGCCAGAAACTCAAAAGGTGGTAATAAAATGTTTTTTAAATACATCAGAAGCAGGAAGCCTGCTAAACAACCAGTGGGGCCCCAGATGATAGAGATACAAAAGGAGCACTTGAAGATGATAAAGTCATTGCGGAGAAACTAAATGATTTCTTTGCTTCGGTCTTCACGGCTGAGGACGTTAGGGAGATTCCCAAATCTGAGCCGTCTTTTGTATGTGACAGATTTGAGGAATTGTCACAGATTGAAGTGTCACTAGAGGAGGTCTTGGAACTAATTGATAAACTTAACTGTAACAAGTCACGGGACCAGATGGCATTCACCCAAGAGTTCTGAAGGAACTCAAATGTGAAATTGCAGAACTATTAACTAAGGTTTGTAATCTGTCCTTTAAATCGGCTTCTGTACCCAATGACTGGAAGATAGCTAATGTAATGCCAATATTTAAAAAGGGCTCTAGAGGTGATCCCGGTAACTACAGACCGGTAAGTCTAAGGTCCGTATCTGGCAAATTAGTTGAAACAATAGTAAAGAATAAAATTGTCAGGCACATAGAAGAACATAAATTGTTGGGCAAAAGTCAGCATGGTTTCTGTAAAGGGAAATCATGTCTTACTAATCTATTAGAGTTCTTTGAAGGGGTCAACAAACATGTGGACAAGGGGGATCCAGTGGACATAGTGTACTTAGATTTCCAGAAAGCCTTTGACAAAGTCCCTCACCAAAGGCTCTTACGTAAATTAAGTTGCCATGGGATAAGAGGGATTGAGAACTGGTTAAAAGACAGAGAACGAAGGGTAGGAATAAAATGGTAAATTTTCAGAATGGAGAGGGGTGACTAGTGGTGTTCCCTAAGGGTCAGTCCTAGGACTAATCCTATTCAACTTAATCATCAATGATTTGGAGGAAGAGGTAAACAGTGAGGTGGCAAAGTTTGCAGATGATACTAAACTGCTCAAAATAGTTAAGACCCAAGCAGACTGTGAAGAACTTCAAAAAGATCTCACGAAACTAAGTGATTGGGCAACAAAATGGCAAATGAAATTTAATGTGGATAAATGTAAAGTAATGCACTTTGGAAAAAATAACCCCAACCATATGTACGATATGATGGGGGCTAATTTAGCTACAACTAATCAGGAAAAAGATCTTGGAGTCATTGTGGATAGTTCTCTGAAGATGTCCATGCAGTGTGCAGCGGCAGTCAAAAAAGCAAACAGGATGTTAGGAGTCATTAACAAAGGAATAGAAAATAAGACGGAGAATATCTTATTGCCCCTATACAAATCTATGGTGCGCCCACATCTTGAATAATGTGGTCTCCTCATCTCAAAAAGGATATACTGGCATTAGAAAAGGTTCAAAGAAGGGCAACTAAAATGATTAGGGGATTGGAACGGTTTCCATATGAGGAGAGATTAAAGAGGCTAGGACTTTTTAGCTTGGAAAAGAGGAGACTAAGGGGGGATATGATAGAGGTATATAAAATTATGAGTGGCGTGGAGAAAGTGAATAAGGAAAAGTTATTTACTTGTTCCCATAATAGCAGAACTAGGGGCCACCTATTGAAATTAGTGGGCTTCAGGTTTAAAACAAATAAAAGGAAATTCTTTTTCACACAGCGCACAGTCAACCTGTGGAACTCCTTGCCTGAGGAGGTTCTAAAGTCTAGGACTATAACAGGGTTTAAAAGAGAACTGGATAAATTCATGGAGGGTAAGTCCATGCATGGCTATTAGCCAGGCTGGGTAAGGAATGGTGTCCCTCGCCTCTGTTTGTCAGAAGGGGGTGATGGATGGCAGAAGAGAGATCACTTGATCTTTACCTGTTAGGTTCACTTGCTCCGGGGCCCCTGGCATTGGCCACTGTCGGTAGACAGGATACTGGGCTAGATGGACCTTTGGTCTGACCCAGTACGGCCTTTCTTATGTTCTTATGTACATCATATTGCAGTGCTTTGCTCCTCATCCCAGGTTGATCAGAGTAGCTATGTCCACATTCAGCCTCACCTCTTTGAAGTGGGGATTTTGGGGTAAAAAGTTATGATCTGGGAGGGACACTGTCAGATAGAAATGTGGTTTTCAATCTGAAGAAATAATGTTTTCCATTTCATTGTTTCTTTTGGGCATATAACAGCCCTCTGTGTATAATCACTATCACTGTTCTCCCATCTAGTCAATTAGCATCCCCATGGATCTTCCATGCAGCATTAAGGATGGAAAGAGATGGTTTTTCAAATAGGAAAATGTTGCTATCAGGGAGTCTTAAATAAAGGTGTACTTCATTTTCTACTTCACCAAATTTTAAATTGACTATCCTTTTAAAAACAGAAGCAAATTTTTCTTCTTGCACATTTATTCTGTCACTTGAATGGGTTCAGTTCTAGAGTAAACATGCATTTAAGTTTATTGTGAACTGTTAAAAGTGTAACCCACCCATTCCCATTGACATTGCAGATCTTGGAGCTGGATTGGGACCCAGATGGCTGCCATAAGTGGGGGCAATGTGGAGGGAAATGAGAATGCAAGTGAGCAGTATGCTTAATCTGGTGATGTGTAGGTTTGCTTTAACCCTCATATTGGACTACAAATCACCCAGCTATTTCTGTATTGGGGTCTTGGAGACCAACAGTATGTCAGAATTGAGGAGAGGGAGGGGAACACATAGATGCATTTAAAACTGACTTCATTATAACCAGTAAACTATAAAACTTTGAACAAGTTAAAACTTTGATAGATTCAGAAGCACACTACACAGCATTTATGTTGGGTTTAACTGACCCCAGAAAGTTTTTAACATATTGCATTTTTGATGTGTTTTTCTGTCTCCTCTGGAACAGATGTAACAACTTCCTCATTTTTCAGGCTCTGGATCAGTGACCAGCACACTAGACACTTCTTCCCTATCCTACCTGAGGCAAGGTGCAGTGATTCTCTCATGCACTAGGGTCTTCACCTTTTCTGTACGCAGGTTCCTAAGAAACAGCCAGGTCTTACTCAAAGATTTGTTATGCCACATGTGATTCAGCAAAATCCAAACTATATGTGCATTCAAACATTCAATGTGCATGTGCAGTGCAACAGTGAATCTTTGCCCCAGCAACAAGAATCAGAGGGGTAGCCGTGTTAGTCTGGAATTGCAGAAGTGACAGAGTCCTGTGGCACCTTAAAGACTAACTAAAATTTTTTAGATTATAAGCTTTCGTGAGCTAGTACCCACTTCGTCGGATGTCATCACTGCCCCAGCAACAGCATCTGCCAAATGTGGGTTTGCCAAAAAGTGTATCGCCAGTTTTGGCTTCCTCAGAAAACTCATCCTAGCAAGCATAGGCTTCCCAGAAAATCAGTTTGATAGTCTCTTCTGGAGACTATTGTGATAATACATGAGGCAAATGTTTTCTGAGTTATTGCAGATCCCCAAGGCCCAAGGTGCATTTTTTGAAAAACAAAACCAACTGAAAAATGGTAAAAACAATGCTGAAATATTCATGTACTCATGTCATAGCTGCTGCATCAGAATACAAACTATCTGATGCTGGAATACCTGCATTATTAATTTGGAGTCTAACTGACCCCAATAACCTTTTGAGTGACTTTTTTTGCTACGCTAAAACCACAACAGGTGTGCAGACAAAACCAGTGCTAACAGTTGTTCTCACCATGGTTTGAGAATACTTAAAGAAAAGGCACTGGTTTGCCTATCATGTTTTATGTACATTTTTGTACATTTGGGGTCCAAGAGATCCCCAAAGACCTTGGAAGCATTGTACTTTCATTTTCCACAGTGACTAACACGGAAGGGTCTAACTGACCCCATTACCTTTTTAATGATTTTTTTCCCCAAAAAAAGCTCAGCAGATAGGATGATAAAACCAGTGCAGAAAGATTGACCTCACCCTAGGTTGGGAATAGTTAATGTGTGAAGAGGCACAGGTTTGGCATGAAAATTATTATTTACGTTTTGGTGTGTAGACAAAACATTAGCAGTTGCAATTCTTCCGAAATTACTGATTTTGCTAGAAACAAATCCTTTTGTTAGGCAGTTACTGTGCAATCAAGGAGAGTTTGAATCATCTGTTTGCAGTTGCTGAGTTTTAAATAAGTCTGAGATCAATACAATCTTAGAAGGAAAACAAAGGCTTGTTGTGGGAGCCTCTTCACCATGCTAAACAGGGACAGTGTTGATTGTAGATATTTGAATAATTCCTGAGTTGGACACTAATAGTCTGTTACGCTAGAAAGATTGTATATTTAGCATTTCAGTGATCATTTCTAAATCTGAGCTTAGTTTTCATGAGATCCTTTTTAGGTGATATGTTGGCAGTGGTCTTGTTAGCTGAGCTGCACAATTGGATTGCTCTGAAGTGAATCTTATTGCTTGTTAGCAATTTATTGTGTTGCAAAATAAGCTGTTGGTTGATTCATACTAGGCTGCAGTTAATGCCATGAAGGTGATACCCACTGCCTTTGGTCACAGGTCAAGGTATTAAACAAATACCTTGAATGCTTTGCTCCGTGCTTTCCCTGTCCATTTGTATCTTCAGTCTTCACAACCTTTTCTCCCTTCCTCCATTCCTCTTCCTTTAAAGCACACTAATCGAAATATCTGTTTTGGCTTTTACTTTCTATACAGCACTTGGAAAACCACTTCAAAGTAGTCACCATAAGGCCACTCATTAATGAATTGTTTGGGCAATATGCCTATCTAATTATTGGCCCATGAACAAAAATATTTCAGTTTTTAATTAGATAATAGTACTGCTCTTATCATTAGATGAAATAACAAACAAGAAAAATGTTAGGTTTTAGAATTATTTGCTATTAAGTGTCTTCCATGGAGGGGAGCAATGACCCTATTCTCCCCAAAACACTTTTTTCCCCAGTTTACTTTAGAAAACTAAAAATTATATTCCCTGAAAGGTTCTGGTGACTGGAGAAGTGATGAAATTCTGACATCAGTCAAAATGATGGAAGCTGAGTAATTGAGCAAGAAAGTAATTTTTATTTAGACTGTGTTATTTATTGGTTTTATACCTATTAAGCTACTTTGACTAATAAAAACATTAAAGCCAGGATATCTTGATTAAAGATTGAAGTCCCCTCTTCTTGAATTAAGGGGGTGAGAAGATTCACTCACAGTATTCTAGCAAAACCCAGGAAGACCAGACTTGATATTCCTATTGCGTATATGAAAAGCAGAAGAAAAAAAAGGCAAAGGTTGTTTAATGTTTTTATTTAAACCTTTCAGATTGCCTTTATTCTTCAAACGGTAGTAAAAAGGCACAAGCCAAGCCTGACTTCTTAAAAATCTGTGCATGTCACTTTAAAGAACCAAGTAGTGTATATGGTGGTATAAACTCTTATTTCAGTACAAAACATTGTGGAATCAACATTGTCATCTTCCATATAATGTGCCACCACACTGTTCAGAAAACCTGCAGCACATAAAAAAAACATACAAGAGCCTGATTGTGTGTGTGTTTCTTTGTCTCTCTTTAGTATCAGACTATTGTGTATTTGCCAGGAGTCAAGACAGATCATTTGCAGTAACTTGGATGACGTCATCTGAAAATATTTAAAGAAAAATTCCCCACTCCCTGCACACCTTTACTTTTCAAGGCCAAGTATTCTGTCAAGCTCTCAAGCACACAGATATTATATAGGCTTGTTATATTGCTATTCTTTTCATTCAATTTTATAGTAAGTGCAAGGGTGGTGTGTGAATTTTTTATGTCAAATAATGATTTGCCATTTTGGAACAGTTGAAAAGCCCTAGAAGGAGATGCTAGTCACAATTTAGGACTGAATTACACACAGCAGTTCAAGAAGTTGCTGCAGTTGTGCCATTAATAGTAACACAATTAAAGTTCAACACTTTTGGAGGATGAAAGGTACCAGAAAACTTTTATGGTGTCAGTACTTTGCCTCTGTGACAGGCAGAGAATAAGAAATATCAATTTTTATCATGGTAAAGTTAAACAACAGGAGGCCTCAAGTTTCTGTGTTTGGACTGGAATAGATTGTGTAATACATTTCACAATGAAAAGAGGGTGAACGGTGTGGTGGCAAAACTTGCAGATGAGACAATTTAACTGAGTAAAGACTGAAGGAAACTGAGTAATATCAGAGGGGCCTAACAAAGCTAAGCAAATGGACAAAACAATGACAGATGAAACTCAATGATGACAAATCCAAAGTTATTCACATAGGAATAGTGTGAACTACATATGCCTAACTGGTTTCTAAATTAACTTTGAAACTTGAGGAAAAGATCTGGGTATCATTGTGGACAGTTTAGTGAAGACCTCTTTATGTGCAGCAATGGTCAAAAAAGCCAACAATATCAGAAGACATTAAACCGTGGGGTGGAAAATGACGTGGAAAATATTACATCGTGTAAGTCAATGGTATTCCTTTAGCTGCACTTATTGCTATGTTCAGTTCTGGTCAGCCCATTCCAAAAAGGATATTGCAGTAAGGGAGGGTGGGGTGGTGGCATATAGAGATGGGCAATAAGAATTAGACATGGAAACACTCATAGTAACAGAGTGAAAAAATTGATTGTTTAGAGATGGAGAGGGGGCATGATAATTAAACAAAATAATAGATCATATAGAGAAGGGAGATCAGGCACTACTGTTCAACCTTTCTCATAATCAAGCACAAGGGAACATTCAGTGAACCAATGAAACTGAAAAGTGACACATTTAAAACCATAAAAGCAAAATACGTTCTGGCAATGTACTGCTAACACATGGAGCTCATTATCATGAGATCACTGTCAAGAATTTAGCAGGATTCAGAAAAGGAGTAGATTTTAGTATGGTAACAAAAATATCCAAATTCTAATAGTAAAGATTTTAAGATGCCCAAGAGTTTTGGAAGAGACATAAGTCAACTTCTAATAGTGGGGTTCAGGAAACAACTCTCTTTGTGGGCCAGTTATTCCATAACTGCCTTCTTTCATGGTTTTTTGCATCTTATCCGGCAACAGCTGGTACTGACCACTACCAGAGACAGGATACTGGGCTAGGTGGACCACTGGTCTTACCTAGTGTGACATTTCCCATCTTCCTACGTTGTAAATGACCCAAGACTTTATATCAACAAAAGTGCACGTTACTGTGGGGTGAATATAAGGAGATAACATTCATCACTGGCAAAGAGGAAGGTTAGTGATAAATATAAGCTGTAGTTGAAAACTAATAAGGATTTAACTGCTTAACACTATCAGTGTCTGGGAATCCAGAAGAGAGATTTTAGTTACTGCTGCTACTAAACTTATATGTCCTTAGTCCTTACCAGTAAGAAGAGATGTTCTAGAATTCCTGCTTCTGCAGGGGAATACTTCATCATAAGCAAGTGTTTAGAGCCAGCATTTTAAAAAAGTACCTTTAAATTACTAAAAACATTGGTCTTTTCTATGCAGAAAAACGATGCAGATTTAATTAAATTGGCTTAGATACTGATTTAGTTAAATCTGTGCAATCCCCTTTGGTAGTGTACGCTTGGTTCAGTTTGAGAGAGCCCTGACTTAGTTGATGGTAAGGTATGAACTTAATTGACATTTTATAAAACACACTTGAAACCAAATAAGTGTCCCCTGTGCAAGAGATTTGCACTGATTTGTTTAGAAATCAGAATGTAGTCAAATAGTACAATTTACCATTTAGGCCTTGGCTACATAGAAATCCTAATACTACAGTCTGTTACTAAATCCTACTCTTCTAAACTCCAGTGCGAGTTTAACACAGAGACAGAGCCTCTAATGAAATATAGGCTGCTAGTATTTTGCTCACCACCACAAATACAGTTGGTCAATGTGTAGATTGTAAAACCAGATCCCACTGGCAGATACCACTGCTTTCCCTGTGGTGGCTGTGCCTTGGCGTAGGGAATTCCTGAATTCTAACCCCACTGCTGACATTCCTCTTGTGATGATGGCAAGTCTTGTAATCTCTTTGCCTTGGTTTCCCTAGATCTGCAATGGGAAGAATGCTAGCCTCTCTTTCAGGTGTGTGTCACTAGGCCTAATGTTTGTAAAGTTCTTTGAAGAAGAAATTTCCTTTGTAAGTGTGAAGTATCATGAACTTGGTTCGCGCCTCACCCAGAAGTGTTCCCTTTACCAAGAGTAGGGTAACGCCTAGCTTGTTTCCACATTACACATACCATCGAACAGGTCTGCAGCTTCCCATGCAACCAAATGTCTGGTTTTAATAATCCATTTCTGTCCAGAATGCCTTTTTGAAATCCCTTCCCCTTCCATTACATTTTCTGCTTTCATATTCTGTCATGCTGAGACCTTTTTTCTTTCTTTCCCTCTCTCTCTCTCTCTCTCTCTCTCTCTCTCGTCTTCTCTACCAGCTGTCTGCAGCATCCAGCCCTTCCAGTCAGAGTCCTCACAGAACTTCAGGAAAGGATCCCTTTGCAGAGCTCTCTCTCCAGGATTTCTTGTAAAACAACTTAGGTATTGCTCACTGTTCTGGGGAGATGATGGTTTTTATAAAGTGAAAGATCATTTAAAAAGACAGTTGCATTTCCTTTTTATATATTCTTGGAAACATACATAGTTCTGTAGTGATATTCATTAATATACTAAACAAGTTAGTGTCGCACTGGGGGCATAGTGGAAGTACCAACCGATTGGTGTAGTCCGGCTAGGTGCTTTGTTAGACATGACATATCCTCACTGCATCTACTGTAAGGGCAAAATCAGGAAGAATCAATTACAAAACCTATCACATTTGATGCTTGCCAGGAGCTCTGTAACCTTGCAGAACTTCATTTTTTTCTTGGAGCTTACAGGTCCCAGTTCATGAATTATGTATGTTAGACCCACACTATTGTTGAGTGTGTTTTAGTATATGACTGGAAATCCTGAATAACACAGTTTCTACATCAAGTGATAGTCCCTATTGTATTCCACTGAGGGGTTATACACATGTGCCATGCATTCAGAGGCAGAGCTTTTGAAAGTAGTACTGTTTGGCGGTCTGCACATGTGCCCTGAGGCGATATCGTGGTCTTCCCTGAGGCGATAAAGGAGATGGTGTGTCACCAGCATTTCCAGTTCCTTCTCATCACCGGATGGTCCAAGTCAGAGCTTCTCCTCTTGTCCTTGTGATGCAATTTTCAGAACTATCCTTGGTACTCTTAGTAGCTTAGATTTCTTAGCTGTTCTGCATTTACTTTTTGTTTTCTGTTCAATTCTTTCTTTCGTATCAGATTTAGGAGTTGCAACACGGCTTCAACGGTGTTTCCTGCCAAACGTTACCTCTTCCCTCACCCCCAGTACTCGGGTTTGGGTATGGGATTATGCCAAAAACACCCGGCGTTCAAAACGTGTGCTTCCTGCCCTCACTCATTTTCCATCAGCACTGTTTGTACTTCTTGGGGGAAGCCCATATCACGTACAGGTGCAGTATCTGCCTCTCCTTTCCCACTTGTACTTGGGAGAACGGGACTCTCCATCTCAGGAAACACCTTAATTGACAGCAGATCCTGGCCAGGGAGCATCCCCGTACATTGTCCTAAACAGACGAAGAGCGCTGCCTCCGCCACAGAATCCCCATCAGGCTCTGCCAGTACCAGTGCTAAGGACCTCGTACTGGGCCTAGTTATGAGCAAAGAAAGTAAGCACATAAGTATGGCACTAAGGCTTCTTCCAAATCTAAGAAGGACTTAGCACCATCCACAAGTTCCAGCCATGAAAGATCCACTTGTCCCAAGAACAAGAAATGGCCACCCTGATCACTGGATCCACCAGTACCGGTCATAGACGTGGCAACTCTGCCGGAGTCCCGCCAACCATCCGTCTCCAGACACATGCTCCCAGTGTTGATTCCTCCAGCAGACTGAATGCCATTGACCCCCGTGAGACTCCCAGGTGCCCCATGAGTTGTTCACACTGAAGGGACGTCGATGTTGATGAACACTGATCCAGTCACCAAGTCGAAGGGATGCGTCACCTGTTATGCTCCTGCTGACTCCCATTCTGATAGTCCCAATTGCATCGCCATTTGGTGAGATTTCTGATTACTGATTTGAATGATATGGATGTCCAGCACAGTCCACTGCTCCCATTCCAGAAGCATGACTACTGGAAGGTTTCAGTGGAAACATTCCCCATCTTGCTTTACCACAGAGTTGGTTTCTGGCACCATATTCTCAGGCTACACAACAGTGGGGTCAACTGGGTTGGTCATACTGGAGCTCATGGCCACAATAATCATCCTCCGAACAGTCCCCTCAGTCCGGGCCACTTCTCCACTACAATCCTTGTCAAGTAGGCATTCCAATATAGCGCTGGATCATGCACTGATTAGCCCGACTCCAACAGTACTGATGGATCCAAAGAGGCATCCTTGATCTTCCCCAGATGCAGCTGCCTCTTCAGTCCTCTTCTCCCCACCAGATGACTATTGCCATTTCCAAGAATTGCTCCAGAAAATAGCTGACGCTCTATGGATTCCTTTAGAGGAGGTACAAGACCGTCAACACCACCTGCTTGACATCTTGCATGGTTTGGTACCAACAAGAGTGGCCTTGCCAATCAACCATGCCATTCTCCACCTAGTGCACAAAGTATGACAAACACCGGCCACATGTCCAGCTGCCCCAAAGGGAGCTGAAACGAGATATTGTGTCCCCACGAGAGGGTCAGAGGTCCTCATCCTCCACCAAACTCATTCATTATCCAGCAGCCTCAGAACACTTCAAACAACATCTCCATGCTACTCTTTCCAAATCAGTAGGTAAGAGAATGGACCTCATGGGCAAAAAGGGCTTCTCAGAGGACTCCAGTTTCATATTTCAAACTATTTAGCCCTGATGGCCAAATGTGATTTCATACACTATGGGCAATTGACAGAGTTTGCAGACAAACTACCATCTCAGGATCGCAATCAATTCCAGGCAGTGTTGGAGAAAGGCAAGTTACTCACCAGATCCATACTACAACAGTGGACTCCACAGACAGCCTCCCATGTCATGGCAACAGGGATCATCATGAGGAGGGAATTCTGGTTACGCTCTTCTCTTGCTTCCTCAGGGAGGTACAAAACACTACAGAAGACCTCCCATTTAACTAATCAAACCTCTTCAGTCAGAAGACAGACAAGTCCTTACACTCCCTAAAGCAGGGGTCCTCAAACTTTTCCAGCCACGGTGGCCACTCACATCCCCCGGGGGTATGTCTGCCAAAATGCTGCTGCAGAAAATGGAAGCTTCCGCTTTCCATGGTGGCATTTCAGTGGGACAAAAATAGCCCGCGCGGGATCGGTGGCAGCGCCAGGGTCTTGCGCACCCCCGGGAGTGCACGCACCCCAGTTTGAAGACCACTGCCCCAAAGGACTCTAGAGCCATCTCTGGGCATCTACACAAAAGGACCCAAGAGAAAATTCTACTGCCCACATCAATCATATAATTATGGGCCCCACAGCTATATCATCAATTATAGCTATTAGCCTCCTCAAAAGCACACTAAGGTCCACAGTCCCTGTCAGCCTACATCAGCCCACCCAGCCATCAGTGCAATATACCCAAACATCACATAAACGGTATTTGAGTGTCCTTAGCTGTCAACCACTCCATACACCAATGCCCATTTCATCTATTCCCTTTGGGGGGCTCCCAAAAGTCTTCTTGCCAGCATTGAAAACCATAACAGTGGACAAATGGGTCCTAAATATTACCCAGAGCAACTGTGTCAGAGTTTACTGTGACACATCCATCTCATTGCCCTCCTTGATCTGCATGCATGAAACACACACGCAATGACCACCTTCAGCTAGAGGTAGACTCCCTACTGCAGAGAAGAGCTGTGGAGGTAATCCCAGACTCCTTTCAAGGAACAGGGTTCTACTCAAGCTACTTTCTAATACCCCAAAAGACTGGAGGGTGAAGACCAATATTGGATCTCCGCCTCAACCGCTCGATTTCCAAATCAAGATTTTGTATGGTCACACTTGCAACAATCATTCCCTCCTTAAAAAAAGGCATCTAGTTGATAGACATGCAAGATGCCTACTTCCATATCGATATACACCTAACTCTCAGAAGGTTCCTGAGGTTAAAGTGGAAACTTGCATACAAGGTCCTACCATTGGGACTCACCGCTGCCTCACAAGTATTCACAAAAGTTTTCTTGGTAATGGCAGCCCATCTTGAACATCAAGGGATCCTTGGTTTTCCCGTCTTCAGATGACTGGCTGATAGCAGCACTGTCCGAAGAAGCAGCCCAAGAGTTGACATCCCAACTGCTTCTACTCCTCTCCTCCCCGGAGGGTCAGTGTCAATGTAGAAAAATCAGCCGTAAACCCTGTGCAATCTCTGGAGTTCATAGGAGCTCTGATGAGAAACGATTTCTGCCTGAGCTGCTCCACCAAAGCAAAGATTCCACACAAGGACGGAATTAATCACTTTGGTATACTCCAAATGTTCAGTTTCAGCCAACACCTGCCTTTCTCTTGGGACACCTGGCAGTCTGTATACATCACACACTTGCCTACACCTGCACTGCCTTCAACTCCAGCTACAAAGGGTCTACTCCCCTATGCATCAGTCCACGCGCACACAGCTTCATGTGCCTCAGAAGATCTCTCCTCATTCCAGTGGTGGATGAACCCAATACAAGTTTGATCAGAGATGAGTTGCTTCCCATCTTTGCCCACTATGACAGTCATACGACACATCACTCATAGGCTGGGGCGCGCACATCAGCATTGCATGACAAGACACCTGCACAGCATGAAAGTCCAGGATGCACATAAACAGATTGGAACTCCTGGCAGTACGCAAAACTTGCCAGGTGTTCCTGCCAACCATCCAAAACCAACATGTTCTTGTCATGTCAAGACAACAGCAGGTGCTACAGTCTTCTACATAAACAAGCATGGGGGGGACAAGATCCAAGCCCTGTGTGCAGAAGCTATACACCTTTGGGAATGGTGCCTCAACCACCATATTCTTTTGACAGTAGCCTGCCTAGTGGGCACCCAGAATGTTATTGCCGATGCTCTCAGCAGAAACTTTGCAACCAACCACAAGTGAGTTGTGGTTGCATGACTCAATAAGCATGGACATCTTTGACCAATGGAGAGCCCTGGTGAGGGATCTTTTTGCACCCCATAACAATATCAAATGTACCCAATATTGCTGGAGCGGAGGAGTTGGAATTCAATCACAGGGGCACACCCTAGTTCTCAATTGCTTGGACCAGACGAATTATGCCTTCCCCTCTTACTGAAAGTGATCCACAAGCTCAAACAGCAGAAGGTAACAACCGTCCTGATAGCCTCATTCTGGCCTCGTCAGTTGTGGGTTCTGCTCCTCCTCTGAATACTGAAGCACCCTCCAGTCACCCTTCGAACATTCCCAGAGCTGCTGACTCAACACAATGGCAGTCTCAGACACTCCACCCAAACACTCTTCACCTCTTGGCTTCGTTTTTGGGTGGACATCTCCACTAATGCAGGAACACTCTACAAGATGTCCTCTCAAGCATCAGAAAAGAGTCCACAAGGTGCTTGTATCAAGCCAAGTGGATGTTTCACTTCCTGGGCTACCAAACAGGGCTTTGTTCCTAAAGCAGTGGGCATCGCACTACTCCTGGAATATTTCTTTTATCTTTTATTTAGATAGTCATTCAGTCTTTACCTGCCTTTTAACTGTGCAGTTCTGGAAGGGTCTCCTGCAAAAAATACCATCCCATTCAACCTATCACCCTCCAATAGGACTTTAACCTAATCCTCACTTTGATCACCATCTTCGAATCTGTGCTTGCTCTCTCTCCTTTCTATGAAGGTCACCTTCCTCGTTGCGATTTCATCAGCTAGGAGGGTTAGCAAATTGAGGGCAATAATGGCTAACACCCCTCACCATTTTCCATAAAGACAAGGTCTCTCTATAATTCCATCCCAACTTCCTTTTGAGGGTGGTTTCCTAATTCCACCTCAATCAACCCATACGCTTACCTACTTTCTACCTCAAATCTCGTGCCTTGAACAAGGAAAGAAGGCTTCATTTGTTAGATCAGCAGTGTGCAATACGTTTGCCACTAGCCACATGTTGCTAATAGGCTGTTGATTTGTGGCTAATGCATGTGGCTTTTTTTATAATGTGGTCAATGAGAAAAATTCAAAACCACAAGTGTGGCTAGCATCAAATTTATATTGGACACCGCAGCCCTAGATGTTCAAAAGCATTGGCTTTTTATCTTGAGCAAACAAAGCCCTTTCAGAGTCTCCCAGGTTTTTTGTTGCCATAGTGGAGAGAATGAAAGGACAAGCCATTCCACCCAGATAATTTTCAGGTGGGTCTCAGGGTGCATTATGCGCTTCTATTCATTCCGCCTGAAAGGTTTTGGGCCCATTCCATGAGAGTGCAAGTATCAGCTACACTCCCCAACGTGCCTCTCGCAGACATATGCAAGGTGGCCCATGGAGTTCAATATACACTTTTTTTGACACACTATGCTCTAATGCATGATTCTGTGACAGATGCTTTGTTCAGAGCAGCAGTCCTCCATTCCACAAGCTCCTCGCACCAGCTTGCTGGTCACCCTCAGTGGAATACAATACGCACCAAGAAAACAAGGTTACTTAGCTGTAACTGAATGTTCTTCGAGATGTGTGGTCCCTATCTGTGTTTTTGAAACCTACCAACCTACCCACCCCTCTGCTGCAGAATCAATAGCTCTGCAGTAGAGAAGGAACTTGAGACACCAGTAGCTCGCTGCACCCTTTATCACCTGGAGCGAGACCTCAAAGCTACACAGGGCACATGCACAGACTGCCAAACAGTACTACTTTCAAAAGCTCTGGCTCCAGGCACATAACACATGCACATAGTCCCTCAGTGCAATACAAATGGGGACCACGCATCCCAAAAAACCTTCAGTTCCAGGTAAATAACCTCAGGTTGTTTTGGCTGAGGTGTAATTCCAAAAACAGTGATTCACAGAAATTTTGCTCAAGCAGTACAGATACAAAGCTTGTGGAAACCCACTAATACTAATTATGCTTCTGTCTATTGGAAACATAATATGATTCTCTCTGTTTTGAGCTCTTTCCTTACTAGACTTCTGGCAGCATGTATGCCAAATCCCCTGACTGAAAAATCAGGACTATTGTGCTTCTTGAGTGGAGACCACCTGGCAGTTATTTCAGTAGGAACATGGTGGATTTGTGTTTTTATAACAGGTGTACAAAATTCTTATGAATATTGACAATCAGTGGTACGCAATCTAATTGACCATCCTCACCATGATGAAAGACTTGAACTATTATCTGCTATGGGGAAATAGAATTTTGAAAAATGGGATAGTATAAAATATATACTCACACTACGTCAGCTGGCTGTTTCTATACAGCAAATGACATTGGAGTTTTCTTTTGCATCAACAGTGATGCTAATATGCCTGCTTTAAATATTTTTAAAGATGTATATTATGAAATATATGTGCAAATATAAGCTACTTTGGAAACATACTCTTTGAAAGTACTGATTTTTGTGTGCATAGCATTCAGTTTTCCCGAGGTTATCTTTCTAGAGTAAAGAGAAATAGTTTGAACTTTTCCTTTTATGTCTTAATGTTAATTAGTTTCTTACAATGCCTGGGCAGTGACAATTTTGTAACGGCTACTTCATTTTTCTGATCTTTTGGCCAAACAGTGCAACCAATGCATAGTAACACTGCAGAAGAGTGCATACTTGGAAAGAAATCCCAAGAGTTTGCATATCTCTTCATTCTTGCTGTAATTTTTTTATTCTGATCAGTGTCTTTGGAACTTTTATTCCTAATAGTCTGGACATGGAGGACTTTTCATGTCCAACATATACTAAGGGATCAAAGAGAGCTTTTATTTCTAAGTAAATCTCATTATGTTGAGTAGAGAAAAGTTAACTTTGAATGTTTTTTGTCTTTCCAGATACAGTTTATGTAATCATGCCAGATGGAAGAGAAAGGAACAGTTCCAAAAAGATACATGCTCAACAGCAAACCCCTACTTCCAGCAAAATCCAAATTGCTGTATTTTAACTCCTCTTCCTTTAAAATGATGCAGGAAAATCATGAAGGCCCACAGAGGAAACTGGGACAACTCCTTAGGAAAGTGTCAATACATGATATAAAGCCAAGAATTCCCCAGATTTAAGATTTTTTTTTTCTGGTGACTAACACGTCAGTACTTTCAATTCTTATTAATATCCATAATCAGTAACATACAAAGAGAAGCTCTTATTCTGAAATTGTAAGATTTGTATTTGGACATGCTGTGGGGAATGAAGATGAGTGTCCTTTACTATAACTCAAAACAAGATTTTCTTTGGGGAATCAGATCCTAACTGTTAATTCTGCAGTTATCTTTTCTTCAGTCCTCACAAATGTAGACACAGTAAAATTAACTTTTTTTAAAAAAAATATATATTCAGTTTGCAGTAGACATTCCTTATGTATTGTTTGTATTTATTTATGATTATCAATTTAAGTAACATTAATATTGTATCAAACTCCTTATGAAAATGAGTATGGATGTATACAGTGTGTCTGATTTTTATCCACAAGAATGATTTTGATTCAAAATGCTTTTCAGCTGACCTATAGAGCACTAACTATTTTAAAGGCCTGAATCTTATGAATTGTCAGTCTGTATGGGAATTAGGAAAGTTATAAAATGCATTAATCCTTATAGTCAATTCTGTGCCTAGGATTTTGCAACGGAACAGTTAACTGACAAGGAGAAGCACTACATTTTTAATTCAGCATTAGTGCATTGGGAAGGAACTTTATTGCTTTGTGCTTGGCATGTCATTATTTTACATTTGACATAAGGCCTTTCCAGAATGAATGTGAGGAATTGCTTTCACTTTAAGACTTTCCTTTTCTTTAAAAACTCTAGGAGGTATTATGTGAAAAAAGCCTTGATTTTCATTTGGCTAGTGCCGTGTTTATGATCATGTACCTTTAAAAAAAAAAAAAAGGGAAGTAGCATCTTTATAAATGACTAGCAAGAATTTAGTTAATGAATTAAAGCAGCACTGTTGATCGGTGCTTTGCGTAAATACATCATAACTTTTGGGTGGAAAGGGGCCTTCAGAAGGATAGTCAATGACATGAAAGCAATTCTGTACATGAATTAAGCATACTTGCTGCATTGTCTCTGCAGATTCTATTTTTGTTTAAAATATTAAAATGTATGTTAGCAAAAATGGGTGGATTTTCAAATAAAATGCAGCTTCCACAGAACTTTTGTTACAGTATGAAAGTATGAGGTGCTTCTTTTTGCCTCTTAAAATGGGCAAGGACTACTGCTTTGTTTACTTACCGTCCCAAATCTATTTAATTATGTGCATATTATATGCTAGGAAGTGCACAGCTATGAATCTGTCTAGATTTTTATACTGTGCCTCTCCCCATGGTGACACAGCACCTTAGATTTGTTGACGTGAGTGAATACAGCCTCGCACCAAGAGCTGGATCTATTACTTAAAATCATTGGTGTCTGGTGTCCCCTAGCATTCTCAACATGTGCATAGCAGGCAACTTGATACTTGAAATTGGATAACGTAGAAAGAAGCATGAAGAGGCTTACACCAGTTTCCCTTACACAACTACTTCAAATGTTCCAGCCTTGGGGCATGGCTGACAAGCTAGAAGCATCCCATCATGAAAGCAAAGGGCTTACTCAAAGTCTAGGAAGAAGGATGTAAATGCCTGATCATAACAAGGGGAACCTGTTAGGGCTGTTTTCAGCTGTTCTGAAGTTTGCCCTGATGTTTAAATCTTGACCTTATATTCGCACACATTGCAAAATGGCTACTACACAAGTAACTTTAAGGACTCTGTCAAAAGAAACGTGTGAGTGAGGATGAGCCAATATTGTTCTGTTCGTATGCAAAATGGACATATTGCCTGTACAGGTTGGTAAAAGGTTTTGAATTTTTATTATCCCCCTCTACTTCTCTTCTCTCAGGCTACTATCTTCTACTACAGAGATTCATTTGGAAAGTCTATAGCCCTTTGTAGGTTACAAACAATCTTTAAAATGATGTGGTGATGGCTTTGTTTGATAAGCAGAGCCCTACCAAATTCACGGCTGTGAAATATGGTCTCCCTCATGAAATCTGACTATTGTAGTGGGGTTGGGATATTGCTACTGTTCTGTGGTGCCTTCAGAGCTGGGCAGCTGGAGAGCTGTGGTTGCTGGACAGGCAGTCAACTCGGAAGGCAGCATTGTCACCAACAGCAGTGCAGAAGTGAGGGTGGCATAGCATAGGGGGGACATCACCTTTCGGAGGAGCAAGAGCAGCTGTATGGGTGGGCACCATGGGCTCTCCACACACACACACACCCCCACACCCCCCCCCCCACACACACACCCCTTTAATCTCTGAGTACCTGGAAGGAGCAGAGCAGGGGATATGTGGGCTGGGGGCTCCTATCCTGCGCCAGGCTCCTGCTGCTAGTCCTGGCCAGGCTGTGGAGGGAAGGGACTTCCTCTTCTCCTGCATTGGCTGCTCCCAGGTCTGGGTCAGACCCACCTCTGATGCTGGCACAGAAGTAAGGGTGGCAATATCTTACCATGCTGCCTTCACTTCTGCGCTGCTCCCTTCAAAGCTGGGTTCATGGCTAGCAGTCTCCCCTCTCCAGCTGCCCATCTCTAGGCATCACCGCCACCAGCCACACACACGCGGACTCCCACAGTTACAACACTGACTGAAATTTCAGAGTTTAAAAATCCTGTTTCCATGAAACTTACCAAAAGGAACCGTTAATGAGGTAGGGCCCTATTTATAAAGGTACACCTTGATTGCAAATCAAACGTATGTTGTTGCGGGTTGGCTACTGCATGCTAGCTGACAGGTTAAAATGGCGGTGAAGATGCAGCAACTCACCTTAAGAGTTAGCAGTGCCAGTTCACCCCCAGGCTGCCCCTACAGGCTTTAACTCGAAACAGATCATGAGAGTCCCATGTGGCTGCTCTCCTTCAGGAGAACCTGTTCTCATCTCCGGGGGCTGTGTTAGGTGGGGGGTTCTAAAGGCACCTAAGTGAGTTGCTCAACTCAAGGTTAATTTTCAATGAAAGTTGAGTGCCTAATTCCGATAGGCTGGATTGTTTTATTTGTAAGAGCAGGAACTCCTGCTGTGGAGCTGCCTTCTTGCTGTTCTGTACATCTGATTCAGCAAGCTGTGGAGGAGATGGTTGTGTTGGTACAGAGGGCTCTGATTCCTTGTAGAGACTGATCAGGCTATTTGAAAAAAGGGCAAAGCAGCAGGCAAACCAGGGGGAAAAATTTAAAGAAACAACCTTATGGTATAAATTAGAAAATAAAAGCAGTCAGAGCAACGGAGCTTTTCCTTTGATTTTAAGTCGTTTTGGCCAAAGTCATCTCAAGAATCTGTCACTGGTGTAAATTTGAGAACTAAATAGGGGACATTTAATATAGTTTCTAAAAACTCTAATATACCAAACACACAACATGGGTAATATATGTAAAGGTCTTGCTGCTATGAAAACGCAGACAGCAGGGAACAGAAAGATCACAGGGCTGTATAAAATAGTGGTTTAAGTATGGTATTATTGCATGCAACAGATTGTCATGGATAGCTTGAATGAACTGCCTCCCCGGAAGCACTCTGTGCGACACAGAAGCGCTAACTTTCAGACTAGACAAATATTAATCATATCAGATGGTCTGTCCAATCAGCTGCTGAGGCCCACCACCCAGATTGCTGCTGCTGCTGCTTCCCCAAGCTGCTAGCAAGGGAAAAGATGTTAAGCCAGCCGACCTGAAGACCTTTTGCTCCAGGTGCCCAACCCAGAATAATTAAAGTAGAAGCAAGGGCAATGCCAGCCAGGAAAAGCCTGTTCTTCAGAGGTCATTACTGGGCAGAAGAAGATGGAAACAGGAGTGAGATAGTACCTGGGAGAAATGAGTTAATTACGGCTCAGGAAGCCATGGGGAAACAGGGCTGAAAGGGGATCTGGAATCCCAAAAATAAAAGAGGCATGGGCCACAGGGAAAGTCTGTGGGGAAAAGTGAATAGCAGGCAAAGTGCCAGAGAAGAAGGAAAGAGCTTCATAAGATACCAGTGAGGTGAGCAGGAATAAGATAGAGCATAGTGCTGAAGTACAGAAGGAGACAAAGGAACAAAGAAGTAATAAAGCTGTAATAGCACATTTACCCTCAAGTCAGACAGACCTTGCTTGCCAGCAATTAGGCTCAGATGTATATTGCCCTTTGTACTTCTACTGCACCACTGAAATAGGTAAGGCTGGTCAATGTGCCTCTGCTTTGTTGGTGTTAATTGAATCTGTGAGGATGAGACAGACCCCTAGAAGATTAGGGTTGGAAAAGACCGCAAGAGAGAATCTAGTCCAACCCCAATTAAATCACCCTAGCCAGTGCTTTGTAAAGCCAGGCCTTAAAAGATCTCTAAGGAAGGAGATTCCACCACCTCTCTAGGTAATCCATTCCAGTGCTTCACAACCCTCCTAGTGAAACAGTGTTTCCTAATATTCAACCTAGATGTCTTCCACTGCAACTTGAGACCATTGCTGTCATCTGCTCCATCCTCTTTGAAACCCCCCTTCAGGTAGTTGAAGGCTGCTATCAAATTTCCACACACACCCCACCCCTGATTCTTCTCTTTTGCAGACTCAATAACCCAGTTGCTTCAGCCTCTCTTTGCAAGTCATGTCCCCAGCCCCCTAACCATTTTAGTTGCCCTCTGCTGGACTCTCCAATTTTTCCACATCCTTTCTGTAGTGGGGCCCCCAAAACTGGATGCATTACTCCAGATATGGCCCACCAGTGCCAAATAGAGGGGAAAAAATCACTTCTCTCAATCTACTGGTGATGCTCCTACTAATAATGCAGCCCAATATACTGCCAGCCTCCTTGGCAACAAGGACACACTGACTCATACCCAGCTTCTCGTCCACTATAGTCCCCAGGTCTTTTGCTGCAGAACTTCCGCTTAGCCAGTCAGGCCCCAGCCTATAGCAGTGCATGGGATTCTTCCATCCTTGTTGAACCTCATCAGATTTCTTTTAGCCCAATCCTAATTTGTCTAGGTCACTCTGGACCCTATCCCTACCCTCCAACATACCTATCTCTTTGTGTGATCTGCGCACGAGCTGAGGGTGCAATTCATCCCATCAACCAGCTCGTTAATAAAGATGTTGAACAAAACCAACCCCAGGACAGATGCCCTGGGGCACTCTGCTTGATACCGGCTACCAAGTAGCCATCAAGCCATTGATCTGATGATCTAGCCAGTTTTCTATCCACTTTATAGTCCATTCATCCAATCTGTACTTTTTTTTTAACTTGCTGGCAAGACTACTGTGAGAGACCATAATAAAAGCTTTTCTAAAGTCAAGGTATATCACGTGCACCACTTTTCCAATATTCACAGAGCCAGTTAGCACATCATAGAAGGCAATCAGATTGATCAGGCACGACGTGCCCTTGGTGAATCCATGTTGACTGTTCCTGATCACCTTCCTCTCCTCCAAGTGCTTCAAAATGGATTCCTTGAGGCCCTGCTCCATGATTTTCTGGGGGCCTGAGGTGAAGCTGACCAGCCTGTAGGTCCCCAGATTCTCCTTCTCTTTTATTAAAGATGAGCACTAAATGTGCCTTTTTCCAAACATCCAGGACCTCCCCTAATCGCCACAAGTGTTTAAAGATAATGGCCAGTGGCTCTGCAATCACATCAGCTAACTCCTTCAGCATCCTCGGATGCATTAGATCTGGCCCCATGGACTTGTGCATGTCCAGCTTTTCTAAAACGTTTAGGTAACTTTCTTTGATGTCCATGGCCATAGCCTTAATGCAGCATTACAAAGTATTTAGAAAGGTGAGTGAATACTAGTTCCCCTAGACCAGGCCTGCACAACATGCGGCCCGGGGGCCACATGCAGCCCGCACAGGCTCAATGTGCGGCCCGCGGGGGGTGAGTAGGGGTGGGGCAAGCCAAGTGGTGGGATAGGGGGAAGTGGATAGGGGTGGGGTGAGAGCAGGGTTTTTCAGCCCGCAGCTGGGTTTTTTTGCAGTAATATGGCCCTCGCTGCTTTCTAAGTTGTGCAGGCCTGCCCTAGACAGACTGGGAGGGATAGGGGTTAAGTGACTTGCCCCAATCAGTAGCAGAGCTGAGAATAGAACTGAGGTCCCTTGCCTCACTCAGTCTCTTGGGCTAATCATGATAACATCCTTCCACCTCTTGATGCAAAGATGAAGAGTCTGAAACTGTACAGGTTTTGGAGTAGCAGCCGTTAGTCTATATCCACAAAAAGAACAAGAGTACTTGTGGCACCTTAGAGACTAACCAATTTATTTAAGCACAAGGTTTTGTGGGCTAGAACCCACTTCATTGGATGCATATAATGGAACACACACTAGGAAGATATAGATATAGATATACACATATATACACACAGAGAACATGAAACGGTGGAAGTTGCCATACCAACTCTAAGAGACTATTTAATTAAGATGACACAACACACAGCCCAGTTTGTTACCCGATTATGCTAATAATCCATGAGCCAGAGTCAAAGGCAGCTTGCTGGCCCAGAGCTGTGCTGGCTGTACAGAGCAGACAGGAGTAAGTAGGACCTAG
Source organism: Dermatemys mawii (assembly GCA_007922305.1). Taxonomy (NCBI): domain Eukaryota; kingdom Metazoa; phylum Chordata; order Testudines; family Dermatemydidae; genus Dermatemys; species Dermatemys mawii. The sequence continues at coordinate 13,286,509 of ML677344.1, read as the reverse complement.
TTTTACTTGCTAAAACAAGCAGATATGCCAGGCAAAATGATGCAATTTCAGTCAGTTCCAAGTAGAACTGTATTTCTGGGGTGAACCTACCTACCTTTCATTCTAACCATAAGTCCAGAGCCTCTGACTGCTGCAGTGACACCATAAGCTCCATACATTTTAATGGAGACACTAGCACAAAGCTGGAATAACTGTGGTGAATCCCCTCTCTGAGCCAAACCAACACACCTGCAATTTCCATGTGTGGTTTTTATTTTTGGGGAAGTTTGAAGCTGATTGAACAGAGAGATCAGGCTGCAGTGACTGAGATCGGATTTGTATATTTCCAGGAAACTTTTCCTTAGTTCCTTCCTCTTCATCCTAACCCCAGGATCGTTTGGCTTAGAAACTCTTCAAAAACTGGGGCCTTTGCCAAGGAATCCTGCTTTCAGTTATAGTTCTGGTGGGGAATGTTGGCAGAATTTGTCAGCAGTGTCTATGAATTATAGCTTCAATGCAGACTTTGAATGCTTCATTGTCGTGATGAAGAAAGCTGCAGTAGGAAACTACCTATGGGGCTGGTCACTGAGAACTAGAGCCACACTGGAGGGCAGAATTCTTCACATTGGCATGCGAGGGCCAAGAAGCGAGAGAGAGACAGACCCAGGAGACAGGTTTCAGCATTGTAGCCATGTTAGTCTGTATCAGTAAAAACTACGAGGAGTCCTTGTGGCACCTTAGAGACTAACAAATGTACTTGGGCATAAACTTTTGTGGGCTAGAACCCACTTCATCAGATGCATGGAGTGGAAAAATCTTCCTACTGTATTTTCCACTCCATGCATCTGATGAAGTGGGTTTTAGCCCACAAAAGCTTATGCCTAAATAAATTTGTTAGTCTCTAAGGTGCCACAAGGACTCCACATTGTTTTTGCAGACACAGGAGCGTAGAGGGAAGGAAAAAAAACCCCCAGCTAGTGTTCCAGAAATTGCTCCCTCAATAACAAGCCCCCGTGTAGCACTCTGTTGTCATCTCTTACTGCGATGGCAAAAGCATGAGGCAAGGAGCTGCATGGTGGGCTGGCACCTTGTCTACGGATAGTGTGGGAGGACCCCACAAGCGTGGGTGCTGCAGCGTTCATTCCTGTCACTAAAAGTAATTCCTACAGGAGAGGCATTATCAGGCAAACCACAGCACTGAGCTGGAACTAGGGTGATAAATAGCACTCACAGGAACTCCTTTGAGAGTTTTTACAAACCTAACACATCCTAGTCTGGTTAATTCCATGTTATGGTTAAACAAAAACTGAAAAAAAATCTGGGAACACATCATGAGGTGCATCCAAACCCCCTTAGTTCTGCCCCATTGCACTAACTACAGATGAACCAAAACCGAGAGTCAAGCCTGTCTTCAAACAATGACCCTCTTCAACACCTCCCTGCCGCAGAATGCTGAGCCATGTGCTAACCTTGCCCCTGTTGATAGTTTGTTCTATCGTGGTGTTTTAATCAATTTGTTTCTATGTTTGGAAAAACTACTGCTCCTTTTAGTGTTTTGACACCTTCCTATGAAAGTGGCCACATTCAGAACCCCTACTGGGGAGAAGTCCCCAAAGTCCAAAGGGTTGGCCATGTTATCCAAACAGCTAATCACAGCTGAGACTAAAGACCTTGGAAAAGCCAGACTGAAAATTAAAAAAGCAATAAACACCCCTGGGGTGGTGCAGATTAACACTTACGTAAAACAGACGGACAGCCATGTAATTCACAACTGCTTGGCTCAACAGGAAAATTCTACAAAGAGGATTCAATCCTGAGCACTCTGGCTGCAATCCAGGTGTAAGGGCATTGCTGGATGGGGGCCAAAGTACTTAGCACATTGCAGGCCTGTACTCATAAAGAGGATTTTAGTGGATTCAAGATGTTTACACTTAGAGCCTATTAGCTTTAGTCTTTGTCAAAACTGCATTCAAATGTGCCTATTTATTTGACACTTGGTGCACTGGGGAAGGGCAGCAGTGGGCAGAGGGCAGCGTTCAGGTAATTTGGGTGATGCCCATGCTTCCTAATTATTGTACCCTTAACTTTGAATTGCCAGACTAACCTTTGTTGCCTGGGTGAGAGGTTTGTGTGTTGGGACGTGAGCTGGGTTGGGGTAACACCTGACAGAGAGTCCCATTATCACCTGCAGGGACAAGACTATAGGCAAGCAGGACACACGAGTGGAGAACAGACTAAGCCACAGAAGGCTCAGGGCTTGCTGTGAGAAGGTAAATTGCTTTGGTTTAACTTAGTTCAGTTGTTGTGGAGTGTAAGATTAGATGAGACTCAATATGCAGATAGGCTGTTTGTTGTTTTAAAAGTCTTTTTCCTCCATCGTTTTGTTCCAGCTACTAAATAAACATACTTTGTCCTAACCAGGCTGTTGGTCACTGTGGCTCGTGAAGAAAGGAAATGCCCCCAGATGCCCGAAGCCCAGTGAGGCCTGCAAGGCAATAGGGGTTTGTAGGCAGGAGATACAGTCCCCAGGTCCTGTCAAAGAGCGGAAAGATCAGTAAGGCTACGTCTACACAAGAGCTGATAGCGGCACAGCTGTACCAATGCACTGCACTGCTGTAAGATCCCTTGTGTAGCTGCCCTATGGCAACAGGAGAGCGCTCTCTCTTCGACACAGTTAATCCACTCCCAACGAGCTGTCAGTGGGAGTGCTCATGCCGATGAAACTTATGTCACTCAGGGGGGTGCAGTTTTGCTGACATAAGTGGCAGTGTAGCCATAGCCTAAGGCACTCAGAGTGAGCAAGGAGACAGATACACAGCCAGCCCCATAACCATGACAGGTCTGAACGATATGCCCAGCATCTTTTAAACTCCTTTAATTGAAGAATATATACATTTTTAAATCCACTTTCTGGTGTTGCAGTTTAATTTCATGCCATTTATTAAAATGTATCTGATCTTTTGATTAACCCATGTGAAAAGAAAATCATTCAACCAAATATTTTGGCAATAGTTTGGATTCTTCTCAACATAATGTACTTTGCTTAAACTGAGTAGTAAATACTTAGCAGCTTCCACATTTTGTCACCACATTTTATGTCACCTGTTTCTAGTGTCTAATCAAACTAGAATTCTGTATCTGGGAGATTGCAAGAAGTCAAAGATTGACCCTGATCCGGCATTACCTACACCCCATCTACACTAGGGAGAGTTTGCACTGCACAAAGTATGTGCAGGTTCATGCCCACAGTCAGTAGTACTAAGGAAAGAAACCTTTGTATTAGCCATCTAGCGATATTCTTCTAAATGCATCCAGCTATTTACATTGTCTAATATTTAAATCTAATGCTTTAGGTACTTAAGAAAAGAGCTTCCATAAAGCATTGTGCCACGGATTACCTGGAAAACAGATCAAAGATTTAATGAACTGCAAATCACATTTCTAAATGAGCAACATAAATTAGTCTATTTTTAACCATCCAGGACCTGTGTTCCTAAGTAAATACAGATTTGATCATGCGGTATGTGATGTGGCCCTCTGATTTATAGGTGTCAAAACTGTCTTCAAACTGGCATTTGCTTGACACTTCTCTCAATTCTTCATGAATAGGCATGGCTCTTCCCACTGCACTCATCAATTTTGTCCCCAGGGGACCCAGTTTTGAGTATTCCTGGAGTCGCAGAAGAGAGAGTGAATATTGTTGTTCATCAGCAATTGCATAGCTAAAGAGAGGCACTTCAGAAGTTGACTGTTTTCCTTTTTAAAGAGACTTGGTAAAAATGCCCTCAAGGGGTTCCGTGTTTAGCAATTTCCATATCAAATGTGCTTAGTTTACAAGTGAAAAGAGTTTTCATTCCAACTGCGAGCACTGCTAACTGGGATTCAATAGCCTTAAATACGCTCTGTGCCTCTTTGCACTTACACCTGGGAAGCCCTAGTAGTCCAAGGCTATGTCTACGCTGCAGAGCTTACAGCAGCACAGCTGTGCCACTCAAGCCATGCCACTGTAAGGCATGCAGTGTAGCCACTCTTTGTCGGCAGCAGAGACCTCTCCTGCTGACAAAATCAAGCCAGCCCCAATGAGGGGTGGTAGCTTTGTCAGTAGGAGGGTGTCTCCTGCCGACAAAGTGGTTTTTTACACCCCTGAGTAACAAAAGTTTTAACGAGAAAAGTGCAATGTAGACATAGCCTGAGCCGTGCCGCAGAGAGAGAGGTCTGGAAGAGGCGGGCTGGCCATTTATCCCTCCCAAAGTTCAGAAAGGTTGAAGGCCCAGACAAAGCAGAGCCCTTGAACCACACAATACCCTTAATGGCACTTGGGGTGCAGGGTCTCTATGGCAGCATCTTCAACTCTTTCCCTGGGGATTGTCACCGGGGCTGCTTATACAGTGTATCCATAATCCCAAAGATGGAAGCCAACAGCACCTTTCACCATAACAGTACTGAAAGCTGAACCAGTGCTGCTGGGGCTCATTTCCTGATTTAAAAAAGCTACTGCCACAGTCAGTGACTGATTTGAAATCTTTACCTGGATATCTTTTTCATCTTCAAACAATAGGTAGTTGAGAGCAGGAGCCATTGGCTCTCCCCACAGATCCTCATAACTGTCTTCCTGCTTCTCAGCCTCTGTCTCAGACTGAGTATCTGAAAACACTTTCCTCTCTAGGACTAGAGGTGCTGTGCTCTTGGGGCTTTCATCTCCAGCATCTGTCTTTGCTTTTTGGGGGAAGAGCAATGAGATGTAATGGGGTTATACTTTGCGAAGGTTACAAATGAGGCTTATCATGGAAATTGTCTCTAATCTTTACTATGAGGTTGCCAGGGAGACTCCCCAATATACACTATGGACAGGTAAAAAAAGAGCAATGGACAAGTATTATGCCACATTTCACATGCAAGCTGCTGAGATACTGCTCTACCCATAGCAGCACTGTAAATCGCACAACCCAGTGGAACAGCTCTCAAGTTAACAGTTAATTCTGCATGTGTCTTGGACAGACACACTGAGACCATCCTCTTAGATCATGTACTGCTGGAGGGACCATCTTTTAGATGAGATGTAAGACAGTATATGATGATTCATGGGCATAAAAATCCAAGGCATCTTTTAGTATAAGGCAGTTGATCTTAGCATCCTGGCCTGACCCAGTTCCATTCTGAGAAACTACAGCTACTGACCTAAATATCTATTTCACTTAACACAATGGTGTGTTATTTTCTTCCTGTCCTGCACTGTGACATTAAGCTGCTGCTGTGCAGGCTGCTAAACCCAAGGCAACTGCGTTTCAGTGGTAGATTAAATGAGCACTATGTTTGCAAAGGACTTTGCAGATGAAAAGTACTTAATGGAAGATTACTTATAAAGTTCCATGACTTTTTGACATGTGCATTACCTGCAAAATCTCTACACTGTAGACCTTCCAAGTCCTCACTAAGCAATTCCTCTCCTTGAACTTGCAGGCCAGCTCCCTGGGTAAGAAATAAATGCCTATGAAATTAAAAAAAAAAATACATGACATTAGAACTCTGAACATGTTTCCTTAGAAACGCAAACAATTAACTATCCCTTGTTTTCAGAAAAGACATGCTCAAAAAGCCATTTGACATTTAACCGCAAGCTCAGAATAGTGCAATGTTTTAAAAATGTGATTGAAGCAGCCAGGTAATTTAATGACTATCCTCTTTTGTATCCCTAATTCAAGTCTGCCCATAAAACTCAAAGAAAACAAATGTAGTCTCAGATCGGTACACGGTCCAACCCACAGCTGGTACTCTTAGAAGCAGTCCAAGGTTCTTCTAGCAAGCAGAGTTAGAGATCCCCTTTAGTGGTTAAGATGTGACTGCTACAGCAGGGCTAAAATCATGGGGCAGGGACAGTAAAGAGACGAGTGATAAACATAGAGTGTAACACCAGAGGTTACGATACCACGTGTACTAAATGAATCTTCTTTTGGGGAATAAGTTAACTCCATTAGATGTGAAGGAACTTCATGCTGTGCAATGTATTCTAACAGTGCTATGCAAGAACCTTTTCCTTATTTCTGCTTAGTACAACATGTCATCTGCGGTACATGGGATTGAAAAAACTAAATTAACACATTAGCCTTCACCCCCCCAAATATTTGAACCAACAATAAGGAGCAGAGTTACACCCTAGTGTCCAGCCTGCACAGCTAGATATAGGGGGAGGTGTGGCAGGAAGGAATTCTTCCTCCAGCACCATGGGACTGCAGCCCTAAAGTGTGAGCCTTGGAGGGGGAGATAATAATGGGAGGATCTGTACAGCAGGAGATAATCCAGCTCTGCCACTCCCATATCCTGATCCCTATGTGCTGGTGCATATGGAGTCGCAAGGTAGCTGAGCTTCAAATCACGTCCCCAACATCCTCAAATCCTGCCTTTTTTGAATAAGAAAGTTTCATTGGTTCTGCTGCTCAGGGACACCGAATGGCTGTGGAGGCAGCAGAAGTAGTTTCTAGGGCCCAGATTCTCAAAAGTATTTAGGCTTCAAATGCCCACTGAAATCAATGGAAATTAGGCGGCTAAATACCTTTGAGGACCTGGGCCTAGTTCTGTAAATGGAACCATTCTTACCCCGATATTTTAAGATTCTGAAGTCTGCAGTTAAACAGGCTCCTTATCATATATATATTTTCTTCTTCTAGTAGCTGAGCAGATGCTTCCAAGTCACTTACTTCCTTTCGGTATATTTCAACCTGTCGAGGATGAGAAAAACATGAGGTAATCTTGAAAGAGAGGGGGACCTGCACAAAGGGTCCTGACCCAGGAGAGTCCTGAGTTCTTATCTCGTCTCTCACTACCTCCCTCTGTTGCCTTAGACAACACAGAAGGTCAAGAGGAGAAAGCCCTGGGTGTATTGGTTGACCACACGATGACTATGAGTAATCTGTGAGTCTGTCATGGAAGTCACAAATTCCATAACTTTCCATGACCTCTGTGACATCTCCAGCAGCTGGTGCTGGCTCAGGGGTTGCCCAAGCCGAGGTCAGCAGTAGCAGTTTGGATGTGTGGGAGGGGATGAGGGGCAGGGATTTGGGAGTCTGGGGATGGCACTTATCTCGGGGAGGGGGGCTTACTTGGGAGAGAGGGGACTTCCCAATTCCCACTGGCATGACCCTGTAGCTCCTCTTAGGTGGAGGAGCCAGGGGGATCCGGGCACTGCCCATGCCCGCAGGCCCCATCCCCACAGCTTCCATTGGCTGCTGTTCCTGGCCAATGGGAGCTGCACAGCTGGTGCCTGCGACAGGAGCAACATATGGAGCCACCTGGCCCCTCCGCCTCCTAAGAGCTGCAGGGACACGCGGAGCCGGGTAGGCAGCCAGCCCGCCCCGCCAACTCTCCCTTCCCAACACCAGCAGGGGTCCCAGGCCACCTCCCGTAGCACCGTGGTGCCCCCAGACTGTGCCCCCGCGAGCACCTGTGGCCCCCACACCCAAGTTTTAGTTAGGGATATAAAGTAAAAGTCATGGACAGGTTACAGACCATGAATTTTTGTTTACTGCTCGTGACTGTAGTGGGGCGACTGCCCCACTTCTGGAGAACAGGGGTTAAAAGCAGCCAAGCTAGACTGATTGGGGAAGCAGCCACAGGTGTGGCCAGCTCAATTAGGGCCCAGCTAGTCCCTGATAAGAGGGCTGGGGACCAGGTGCTATACAGAGTCTCACTCTAGCCCTGGAGTGGGAAGGGCTGGCTGTCTGGGAGCAAGGTACCTGAAGGAGAGCAGTGCTTGGGAAGGGCAAAGGGAAGCTGGGGAGCTCCAGCCTGGTAAAACCCCAGGCTGCAGGCCTTGGTGAAGGCCTACAAAGGTACTGGGGCTACAGTGGTGCAGCCAGGGAACAGGCAGAGGCAGCTAGTCCTTAACCCCTTACCAATGATGAGTGACCTTTACAGATTGCAGTCTGCTCCAGTGAGTTAGGGACAAGAGGGGGACTGGCAGTAGCCAGTGAGGCAAGGTGGGTTTAGAGGGTTGGGGGTTCCCCTGGGAGGGGAAATCCAGAGTAAGGGGTTCTGTCAGGGCAGAACTCTGACGTAAAGAGGCACCAGGGTCTGGGAGGGGACAGAGGGCCAGCAACAGGTGAGACACCAGCTTGCAGAGGGCACTCTGAGTGCTGGAAAAGAGCTAATTCCCAGACGACTGGCACGAGGCACCACGCCAGTGAGTCGTCGCTTCGCTACAGTGACCTGTCCATGACTTTTACCAAAAATACATGTGACTAAAATGTAGCCTTAGCTATGAGCCATCAGTGTAATGCAGCCATGAAAAAGGCTAATGCAATCCTAGGATGCATCAGACTAGGTATTTCCAGTAGAAACAGAGAAGTGTTTGGGGAGAGGGATAGCTCAGTGGTTTGAGCATTGGCCTGCTAAAACCAAGGTTATCATTATCATGTCATGAAAAATCAGATACTCCTTTTACCTCTTCTTTCAGCCATTCATTTTCTTCAATCTCTCTGCGACTGGTTTTATCAATGTGCTTTACGGCATTCTGAGAAAACAGAATTTCAGATCTTCTCTGAAGACAGAACTTTATCAATGGCACATACTTGAAGAAAACATTTCTAATGGGCAGCTTAGTCCTCTAGGCAGGAAATATCCACATAGGGAACTAGAAACTGCGCAAGGTTCCCCTGGCCTATACTATTCTCTTGGGAGACTTAATGGGGCTTAGGCAGGTGGGTTAGCCCTCAAATCAGCTATTCCTCACAGATGTTCCAGTCTAGCGCAATTTGTGACCAGTTATTATTTCTGATATGAGTTTCCCTAAACAAGAGCATTCTCCCTCCCTCCATATCTGCTATTTCTGATTTATCCTGCACTGAAGTCATAATCTTATCTATGTGAAATCAGGCTTTTGCAATGGAAAGAAGGCAATACCACAAATTCAGTCTTGTGGCCCTGATCCTTTGGGGCTCCTTTCAGGTACAAAGGTCTGTACTAGCGAATTTGAGTGCAGGATCAGAGGTTTGTCTTCATTATTGACTCAAGTAAGAAATGAACTGTGAGGAATCCCTTGTTTAGCATCACACGTTTACAACAATCCATGGGTTGATTCTCTTCTCACAACATTGTAAATCAGAAGTAACTTAACTGAAGTCAGTGACACTAAACCTCTAATCTTCAAAGGGATCTAGTGAAGTGTGGAATCCTACTGATGGATACATACATACACAGATCCATCAGTATATATCACTGTTGATTGGATGCTAACACTGGTGCAAATGAGAGAAGAATCAGATCCCACATATACTGATGAAATCTAACAGTTTGTCTTTAGACTACAGAAAACTGAAGTATGTTTTTCTAACTCTCTTACCATTTTGGTCCACTCTTGGATCAAACTTAATTCTTGAGTGAGAAAACAATATGATGCAAAACTTCAAGAAAAGAACATACTAAGGCTTCAAAGTTGCAAACACTTATGCACATGTTTAACTTCAGTGGGACTACTCACATGTTTGAAACTAAAAATATATGTTTGCAGGAACAGGGCTTTGATCATTGTCAGTTTGGTGTCTGCAAAGACAGCATTCAGAATATACTTTTTCATGATTTTTTGAAATGTCAAAAGTTATTTAAGTGAAAATTCTAAACTGAAACTCTTATTTGCCAATATGTTCATGTTTACATATATTTTTGAGACTTTTTTAAATTGTGAGAAATATCAATATTTGGACATTAACATTTTTCTGTAAATGTAAAACACACCACATTCTGTATTTTCTTTATTACAAATTCAACATTTATTGTAAATCCCACACTGAGAACTTTTCACTCATTTTTAGTTTTCAAAATTAAACTCCCAGTAAAAATGTCAAGTTCTTGAGTGAGTCTCTGTGCTTCTGTTTCCCAAGCTGTAAAACAGGAATGATGATACTGACCTTTGTAAAAGCACTTTGAGATCTACTGATGAATAGCACTTTATAACAGCTAGGTATTATTCTTATCACAGTATATTTAAAATAAAGAGCACTACAATACCGGTCAACAAAAAAATTTACAGTTCATTTTATTCTGTTCCAACCCATAAGATACTCTGTCATTCCATTAATGAATGCCCAAGTCAGTCTTTTTTTTTAAAATCCAGTTTAAAATCAATAAAAAGAGAATGAGTATTTGTAATCAAGACGCGATCAGCACTCAGTATAAAAGCAGAAAAAGTACCTCAGTAGCCCATTCCTTCTTTTCGTCCATTTGTTTCTCAACCAATCTGTCCATTTTTTCTTTTGTCGTTTCCAGAGTATATCTATAATATTCTTTCAAAAGCAAAGTAGAAGTCATTAGGTGACACTGATTCCCCCTTCTTCAGATGATGTGATAACGGACTCCGGGGTCAATAAGCTCATGAGACTCCACAGCCAGCATCTCTTTAGAGCATGTCGATATTGCAGGGAGGATGTAAGTGTAGCACAGGGTAGTGTACCATGATAGGTTTACTCTAGCTAGCATGGGTAACAAGAGTAGTGTAAATGTGGAGGCAAAGGCTTCAGCCAGGATTAGCAACGAAAGTACAAACACGAGAGGGAGTCAGAGTATTTACTCAGGTGGCTAGCCCAAGCCCCCATTGCTGCCAAGTCTTGTGCTTTGTATGATTTTATATCCTATATAGATAGGCAGTATCTACATTATGAACCAGGAATGTGCTTCCTCTGCTCATGTACACAGACTTGTGGTATCTCAGTGAGAGATAATGCAAGTATACATAGCATTGTAGTTCTGGTCTCATAGACAACAGCAGCAGAGGTGTGCAAACCCAACTGAAAATGGTGAGTACGTACTTGGCACTACTCAGCCATACCTCCGCTATGTATCCTTATACTAGGTCAATGAAAGCTAGGATTAGTATATGTACATGAGCAGGGGAATCACACCCTTAGCTTGCAGAGTAGACACAGTCTTAAACTTTTGTAAGGCTTTCACTTCATACTGCCCAACATTCTGATTAAAGAATTGGCACTATGCAATATTAATTGAGCACCCATTAAGTGGATTAAGAACTGGCAAACTGACAAATCTCAAAAAGTAATAGTCCCTGGGGAATCATTATCAAAATCTTAACTTTGGTTCCCAGGAAGATAATGGAGCAAATAAACAAGCAATCAATGTCAAACCAACCTAATATCCGTCTTTGACAGGCTGCCAAGCCATCTGGATACTGGAGGTCGAGAGCAGAAGCTCAGATATATCTCAACTTTAGTAAGGCTTTTGATACTCTCACTCATGGTCTTCTCACAAGCAAACTAGGGAAATATAGCCTAGACCAGTGGTTTTGAACTTCTTTCAATTGCAAACACCTAACATTTTTTGAATAGAGGTGTGAACCCCTTTGGAAATCCTACACATAGTCTGCGGACCCACAGCAGTCAATGGACCACAGCTGAAAACCAATGTTCCATGGTAATGACAACCTTTTGAGGACCCCTTAGACATAGTCTGCAGACCCCAGGTTGAAAACCACTGGCCTAGACAAACTTACTGTAAAGTGTGTATACCACGGACTGGAAAACCAAACAGCCCTGGTCTACAGTACGAGTTTAGGTCGAATTTAGCAGCATTCGATCAATTTAACCCTGTACCCATCCACATGATGAAGCCATTTTTGTCAACTTAAAGGGCTCTTAAAATCGATTTCTGTACTCCTCCACGACAAGGGGATTAGCACTGAAATCGACATTGCCAGGTTGAATTTGGGTTAGTGTGGACGTAATTAGATGGTACTGGCCTCCAGGAGCTATCCCAGAGTGCTCCATTGTGACCACTCTGGACAGCACTCTCAACTCGAATGCATTGCCCAGGTAGACAGGAAAAGCCCTGGGAACTTTTGAATTTCATTCCCTGTTTGGCCAGCGTGGTGAGTTCATCAGCACGGGTGACCATGCAGAGCCTAACATCACAGGAGACCATGCAGTCCCAGAATCGCAAAAGAGCTCCAGCATGGACCAAACAGGAGGTGCTGGATTTGATCACTGTATGGGGAAATGAATCCATGCTGGCAGAACTACGTTCGAAAAGACGAAATGCCAATACTTTTGCCAAAGTCTCCAAAGGCATGATGGACAGAGGCTACAATAGGGACCCGCAGCAGTGCCGCATGAAAATTAAGGAGCTTAGACAAGCCTACCAGAAAACCAGAGTCAAATGGACGCTCCGGGTCAGAGCCCCAGACATGCCGCTTCTATGATGAGCTGCATGCAATGCTGGGGGTGGGGAGGGCTACCACTACCCCACCCCTGTCCACAGACACCTGCGAGGCAGGAGTCTCATGCAACAGGGATGAGGATTTTGGGGGCGAGGAAGATGAGAAGGAGGAGGACGAGGTTGAGGATAACACACAACAGGCAAGCGGAGATGCCATTCTCCCTGACAGCCAGGATCTTTTTATCACCCTGGAGCCAATCCCTTCCCAACCCTCCCAAGGTGGGATCCCGGACCGTGAAGCTGGAGAAAGCACCTCTGGTGTGTGTACCTTTGTAAATATAATAGATGGTTTAAAAGCATGCGTGTTTAATGATTAATTTGTCCTGAGGAGTTGGGAGTGTGGGTCACTAGTTCCCAAATGGCAGGAACTTAAGAGTACAAAAAAAAGTACCTCAATAAAAGGAAAGCTACTATTAAACTTTCCTAAAACTAAAACTATTAACTGTTAATCAAGTACCAACTATATACAACAGTAGAAACAAGGGAAAACTTGTAGTAGCATGGTGAATGCTCCAACCACCATCACAGGCAATAAGAAGGAACTGAGGAATGTTGAGGGCAGCTTTGCCATGGTCCAGCAGTGCAAGGGCACATGTGCCACTTTGATGGGTACCACTGAAGTAAAAATCTAAGACAACTGCACATTGGGTGTACACACATCTGACGTGGAATGGACATGTGCAGTCACTCAAAGAACCATCATCTTTTGTCTCTTATCTTATCTTTTGACTGTAAGTTCCTCTGGGCACGGGCTGTCTTTGTGTTCCATGTTTATATGGCACCCAGCAAAATGGGGTCCTGGTGCATGACTAGGGCTCCTAAATGCTACAGCAGTATAAATAATAGTAAATCTTTCTAAAAATATGCTTTAGTTCAAACACATTATTGGATTAGATGCAAGAACCCCTGTATGAAAGAGACTAGATTATCATAATGAACTCTTCTGGCCTTAAAGATCTAGGAATCTATAAATGTTCATTCTTTTTTCTGCTTTACATGTTGGAGCAATAACATTTTGAACTGATTTAAAATAGGGAAAAGATAAAGTGCAAAATACCTTTCTTTCCTTGGTAGTTACTTAAAATACTAACTGACAGGCTAATATGCAACAGGAAAAACCGTTCAGATCTTGCTCAAGATAAAGTCTGTTTTCAGAACAATTACCCTGGGGAAGACAAAGAGAGTAACTGAATGGTTCTTATCTGCAGCACTTGATGCTTGGTAATGGTTGGCACTGACAGCATGGGGAACATTCTCACAGTGGTGTCGCTGCCTGTCACTACCAATTGCTTGGCTGTGGTAATGAATACTAAGAGTGTTACAAGGGGAAAAAAACAGGACTTTTTTCAAATAAGAGTTACATAACATCTAAATAACTAGCATATTATTTAAAAGTCCTCTATACAAATGAATCTATATAATGGTTTTATAGAGCACACACCACTATATTTAAGCTCTTACGTATGCTCCATTAGAACTTAAACTGTGCCTTGAATTTGCACATATTCATTTTGGGGATTTTGCAAAGCCGCAGATATGGGACTTTGTAACCAGTAGGCTAAATTCAGTTCTTGTGTAACCAGGTGAAGCTCCACTGACACCTGATTATACTAGGTCTGAATTCCACCAATCTCCAAAATGATCTTAAATTTCTCCTGTGTTAAAGCAGCTTTAAATGGAAACCTGTGAAGCGTACATGATGAGAAACATTCAGCACCATAGCACAAACCAACACTTTCAAACTAAGGTACCTAAAATTAGGCTCCATAATCAATTTTTAGCCACCTATATAAAAGCAGTCTGATTTTCAAAGGTATTGCACAGCTGCAACACTTCCTGAACTTCAGTGGAGCACCTTGGAAAAGTAAGTTGCTTTTATTTAGTTGCCTACAAACAGGTAATTAAGTTTAAATATTTTGGCTTAAATGGGTGTAATTAGTCTGAGCACAAATTACTTTCTGTAAATGAAGACTAGCTTATTTATGCACTATATGTATGTCTATTGACTTTGCTGTAACTGACCTGTCATTTGCTTGAGGTCATCTTTGAGTCCTTGGATATCCTTTTCTAGGAGCTTGATCTGTTTGGCATGTTCTCCACTTCCCACATTTTTGTATTCTAACCAGTAATCTTTCTCAGCCTGTTTTACCAGTAGTTTATGGTCAACTTCATTTATCTTGGAGCGTAGCTCTATTAAAATATTAAGATCAGAAGGGTGAGTCCTTTTTTCTATCAATTCTTTGTATCAATTTTTTTCAGGTAGGGAGCTTTCAAATAGGAGTGGTGGAGGAAATCTCATATCCAACAACTTATTACAAAATCTTGGCCCTCTACATTCTCAGGGGCCACCATTTTTCCTGAGGCATCATGGTCTCACCTAGTTAGGAGCAATAGGTGACCATAGTCATTTTGAAAGAGACCATTTTAACTGAGGGCACCAGTCCTACTAAGAACAGCAGCCAGTTCAAAATAGGGCAGTGCTGGGAATTTCTGAAGTAGAACATTCCTCAGCCTCATAGGAAAAAGAAGCTGTGAAGCATAACAGCAATAAATGGCTACTAATCTTAAAAAAATCTTTATGTGTAATCAATCCATAACGTTTCAATGTTTTTTAACTATCTGGAAAATTTGAAGAGTGTGTGTTATTCCATTATAACTTGAGACATAAAAGGACTAACACAGGGTGCTTAATTTCCTACAGAAATTATTTACAATTAATTATAACTCAAACCCATAAACTGATTTATTGATTTATTTGTAAATTCCCAGACAATTCATTCTGTACTTAAACAGTAAGCGCTGTAATTTTGGGGAGGAAAAGCTGTATTCTTTCTATGTAACCAATAGGTTGAATCTCTGTGTCACATGGTGACTGGCCCTTAAGTGAAGATGAGGGGTCCAGTCCCATCATAACACTCTTCACTCACTTTCCCATGTGGAGAAGATGAGCAAAGTCACATAAGAGGCAGGTCATGAGGCTAAAGCAGGCCTTCTGGGCTGGAGATAAGACAAAGGACTTTAGAGAGCCAGTGCTGGGAATTGATGCTTGGTGAAGGGTGGGAAGAGACCCAAACGAGCCCCACAAAGGAGAATCTGAGGCAGAGTCATTTCTTGGGTACAGCAAATCAGGATGACCACCCTGGGCCCTGCAATTTGGGGGGGCCCCGTGAGGGAGGGGAAGCAGGAGACAGGCTGACAAGCAGGGTGAGGAGGCAAACATGGAGGTGAGTGGCAGGGGGGAAGGGCGAGGAGAAGCCCCCCCTCCCAGAACTTCCCCCTCCCTCCCAGCACCTACTGCTTGCCATGGAGGGGACAGGAAGGAGGGTGCAGGGTGCTTGTAGAAGGGGGAAGAACTGGGCAGGGAAGAGCCAGAGCAGGCCCTTGGGGGAAGAGGTGAAACTGAGCAGGGAAGAGGCAGGAAAAGGCAGGGTGGGAAGAGGCGTGCAGGGCCTTCAGAGAAGGAGTGGAATGTGGGCAGAGCCGGAGGAAGCACCCACGGCAGGTTAGAAACTCAGCACCTGTGTCCCGGGCCCTGCTCACCCCTAGGGATGGCCCTGGTCTGAGGGAAGAGACTGAGCAGAGCCAGGGAAGGGCTGAAAGCTGATTCCAAAGGGCAAGCTGAAGGGAGTTCTAAAATCCGATGAAAAGACAAGCCCTCGGGAAGGAGGGGGCTGCCCAGTTTGAGACTGAGCGTAGAAGGCTGCGTTGTGTTTTTTCAATGTGGATACCCCTGAAGGGGTGGCATTTTTCTTTACTGACTTTACTGGCCAAAACACTGCAGCAATCAAATCAGGCTGGAAGACAGGGAGATGCAACTTGAGTGAGGGGAAACTGAGGAAGACACTAGCCCGACACCAGACTGGGGTAGGTGGCACTGCTTTAGTACAAAATTCAACTCAAACCTAACTATGGAAAACTGCAAACAGCACTTCCATAATTAACTTACTGCTCACCTTTCATAAGGATTTCTTGGTCCCTAATATACTGCCATTTCTCCCTCATTGCTGCCTCTACATCATCCCTGGTGACAACCTCCTTTTGCTCTAGTTCCTTCTCTTGTGTTTTCAAGTCACTTAGCAGACTGCGGATGTGTCCCAGCTGTTCTTCCTTCAGATAGTCATTCTATGAGAGAAACAACAGTAAGATACATAATAAAAGGAGTTTCAAATCTTTTCCTGAGTAACAAACTGAAATATCGCTTGGATCCGTTACATGTTCCTTGCAAAAAATAGAGATGAAGGTGTTTTGTAAGTCCCAGAAGTTTCTAACTAATCTCAAGCCTGTTACCACCAGGAAAAGGGAAACAAATGACTGTTATTCCCATTGCTGAGAATATAGGCTGCATGTTCAGTTTTAACAATAATACTTATACTGACTTATTTGCTTAGATTTAGAAGAATTCTGGAAGTGAAAAAGAGTCCTGTGGCACCTTAAAGACTAACGAAAGTATTGAAGCATAAGCTTTCGTGGGCTAATACCCACTTCGTCGGATGCATGCAGTGGAAGTATCCAGGGGCAGGTATAAGTAGGCAGGCAAGAACCAGGTTAGAGATAACAGGATTAGTCCAATGAGGCTGAATCAGCTTGTTATCTCTAATCAGGGAGGGTGAGGTATTCCTCTAGCAGCTGAACTGGAGGTGTGAACAGCGAGAGAAGAGAAACTGCTCTTGTAGGTCGCTAGCCATTCATCATCCCTATTCAGTCTTGAGTTGATTGTGTCAAATTTGCAAATGAATTGCAGCTCTGCAGTTTCTCTTTGCAGTCTGGTCTTGAAGTTTTTTTGCTGCAATATGGTGACTTTGAAATCTGTAATTGTGTGTGCAGGGAGACTGAAGTGTTCTCCTACAGGTTTTTGTATATTGCCATTCCTGATATCTGATTTGTGTCCATTTATCCTTTTTCGTAGGGACTGTCCAGTTTGGCCAATGTACATAGCAGAGGGACATTGCTGGCACATAATGGCATATATTACATTGGTAGATGTGCAGATGAATGAACAAGTGATAGTGTGGCTGATCTGGTTAGGTCCTGTGATGGTGTTGCTGGTGTAGATATGTGGGCAGAGTTGGCATCAAAGTTTGTTGCATGGATAGGTTCCTGAGTTTAGAGTTATTATGGCACGGTGTGCTGTTGCTGGTGAGAATATGCTTGAGGTTGGCAGGTTGTCTGTGGGCCAGGACTGACCTGCCTCCCAAGGCCTGTGAAAGTGAGGGATTGTTGTCCAGGATGGGTTGTAGATCACTGATGATGCATTGCAGAGGCTTTAACTGAGGACTGTAGGTGATGGCCAGTGGTGTTCTGTTGTTTTCTTTCTTGGGCTTGTCTTGCAGCAGCAGGCTTCTGGGTACACATCTGGCTCTGTTGATCTGCGTCCTTATTTCCTCGTGCGGGTATTGTAGTTTTGGGAATGCTTGGTGAAGATCTTGTAGGTGTTGGTTTCTGTCTGAGGGGTTGGAGCAAATACGATTGTACCTCAGCGCTTGGCTGTAGACAATGGATTGTGTGGTGTGTCCGGGATGGAAGCTTGTGGCATGAAGGTAGGCATAGCTGTCGGTAGGTTTTCGGTATAGGGTGGTGTTAATGTGGCCGTCATTAATTTGCACCGTGGTGTCTAGGAAGTGGACCTCCTGTGTAGACTGGTCCAGGCTGAGGTGGATGGTGGGGTGGAAGCTGTTGAAATCATGGTGGAATTCTTCCAGAGTTTCTTTCCGATGGGTCCAGATGATGAAGATGTCATCAATGTAGCATAGATAGAGAAGGGGTGTGAGTGGACGAGAGTGGAGGAAGCGTTGTTCCAGGTCAGCCATAAAGATGATGGCATACTGTGGGGCCATGCAGGTGCCCACAGCGGTGCCACTGGTCTGGAGGTATATATTGTCACCAAATTTGAAATAATTGTGTGTGAGGAGAATTCTGGGCACCATAAAAACTCCAGTTGGAAACAGTCTGCAGCTACCAATTTAGTGAGTTTACTCCCAATGCCATACCATGAGAGATCTAAATACTCTACAAGCCAAATACATCACAATGGGAATCCAATGACATACACAGCCAAGAAGCATCAGAGACACTCTGCTTCTCAAAGGATCAATGCCCAACTGACCAGAGAAATGGGGTGAAAAAAGGAGGGACCCCAAAGAGCTATCAAAACTAGGCTAACTAAAACAAATGGTACTGCAGCATACTCTAAAATATCCTCCAAGAACTAAAAAATGAAAGGAGTCCCCTGAGAGACCATAAATTGGCGGATAACTGGAGAGAAAATCTCAAGAGATTACAGCTGTCGCTGGAGAGCAGAGACAAATTAGCTGCTTCCAGTGATGTTAGCAGTCCACAGATGGAAGAGAATAGATGCCTCAGGAATTTGGGAAACACCGGACACATGAAGCTACAGCTCTCCTAAGAGGAGACTTAAAATCAGTGGTCTACTCACACACTATCATTTAGTAAAGCACTGCAAACAGAGGGCAAGGGGATGATAGGGACCTTATTGTCCACTTCACCTTCTGGAAGAAGCCAAGTCTGCAAAACTGTTTGATTGCCAAGGTCCAGTTATTTCAGTTCATTGAGAGAGACAGTCTTTCTTGATCAATATATTATATATATTTCTGGAATCCAAAGTTCATTTTGCTCTGATATCAACCTAATTAGGGCTTGCATTAAATTTCTCTTTGAAGTATGGTTCTGCTGGAACAGTGACCATGTAAAATTAGCACCATGGGGCTCCATGTTTCTTTATTTCTAAAGTGACTCAAGGTGGTTAATTTACAAGTAAGTTATTTCTCTATATGGCAACATTACAGACTCAGCCTGGAGAGTTGAGCTGGGCACCTTTCCTAATTTTTCACTAAATTTGAGGTTCTGCAAGCTAAACTAGTCCCTCAGTTTCACTTGTGCAACTTCACTACATAGAAGCACCTTCTTATTCAACAGATCTGTATTCAGAATCATTATCTGCTCATTTATATAACAGGAATAAGATCATACTGATTTTTACTTCTCTTAACCCTGCACAACCAGCATGGCTAATAGAGATGGAGTTGGATTCTATTTCTTCTTGTGCAACAGCCACAGAATTGTTTACTAAACTCCAAATCATACCCATGCAACCCATTTTTACAGTTATTTGTAAAGCAGAACTGCACTTTGTTACATATAATTTAGAATGACAAAATTATACCCCCTTAAGCATATAAAGTGATTCTCTAACCTCGTTTTCAAAATAGGCTTTGCAAAATATTAATTGCTACAAATACTCTAGTTACAATAAGTGTATTTAGTTTACAATGACAAATAATTTCATTTTATTAGCTAAAATACACTAGAGAGCATGAGATGGGAGAGAGATACATGTTTACTTACTCTTTCATGATATTTTTTGTTCTTTTCTTGCAGTTGCTTTAGTTCAAATAGAAGCTGATTAATTGTCTCTTCTTTTATCTGAATTCTGAGAAGAAAGAAGCATGTATGAAGAGTCATAACACAGCTACAGAAGAGAGAGGGAGAGAGTAGTTATTTTAAAGTAAGTTAGATACAAATACTAGTTAGTCCTTTTTGCCTGTAGATCGCAAATTGCTTTGCTAAGGTGAGTAAGCATATTACTGGGCCACAGAGCCATTAAGTGACTTCCCCAGCATCTCACAGTGAGCCAACGTAAATCAGGAGTAGGACCCAGATCTCTTGACTCTGTCAGCTGCTCTATTCCCACGATCATGCTGTCTCCCTAATAGGCCAATGCCTCTTCAATGCAGAATTTTGAGTGGGTGGTGGGAAACTCCATGGATGTCTATTCACAGATTCTTCTAAGTTGTCCTACCAAGGGTTGGAGTTTACTCCCTGCAGAAACAGCTGGGGATTCGGCTTCCTGAACATCTTGCAACTATGCATTCCCTGGTGGTGGGCTCCACTGAAATACACAAACATATGTATGTGCGCACATACACAAACATATGCATGTACACGCACACACAACTTGAAACTGCAAAAGATAGAATTATTTAATGGTTTGGCCTGAAGTAACTTTCTGGGCCGATATTTGTCAGACCAGATGTGATCACGCAGAAAGGCTGTTTCCCCAACTGTGGGGAAGGGCTTCCTTGATGTTTGGGGGACAGGAGGCTAGGGAGAGTACACAGCAAGCTTGTTGTTCTCACCATCCCTATCACAATTTGCACAGCAGAGGTTAGCATGTCACCACTGATTGTTAAATAAAAAAACAGTTACCTACCTCTCTGTAGCTGTGGTTCTTCAAGATGTGTTGCACATCTCCATTCCACGGTAGGTGTGTACATGCTGTCAGAGATTTTTTCCCCTTAGCAATACCAGCCAGGGTGGCTTGAGCTCCTTCTAGTGCCACATACCCCTGCATGTTGATATAGGCGGGCAGGGCTGCCCTAAACCCCCTTGGTTTCTTTGGACCAGACAGACTCTAAAAGAGAGGAAAGGCAGGAGGGCTGTGGAATGGACATGTGCAACACGTTTCAAAGAACAACAGTTACATAAAGGTAAGTAACATTTTTTTTTCTTCAAGTGCGTGCACATGTCCATTCCACTGTAGGTGACTCACAAGCAAACTCACATGGAGGTGGGCTGGGAGGCAAACTGAACTGTCTGAAACTGGGACTCTGGTCTAGTGGAAAATGGCTTACTGCGAAGCAATGGCGTGGACTGATGAACAAGTCACTACTTTACAAATATCTACAATCCGCAATTGTGCCAAGAAAGCCACCAAAGTTGCCTGTGCTCAAGTAAAAAGCACCAATACTCTAGTTGGTGGGGTTATATTAGTCAGCTGGTAACAAACAAATGCACGAAGAGATCTAGGAGGAGGAGATTCTCTGCATGGAAACTGGTAGGCCCTTAACTCTGTCTGCAATTGCAATGAATTGCCTGGAGGATCTAAGGGACAGTACAGTCCCGTATCCTATGTAGAAAACTAGAGCCCTTCTAACATCCAGTGAATTACGTTTTTCCTCATCCTTGTGCACATGGGGTTTTGGAAGAATGTCAGAAGAGAGATTGCCTGGTTAACATGAAAATTAGATACTACTTTTGGGAAAATTTTGGATGAGAGGAGAGATGGGCTCTGAAACTAGGGCTCTCAACTTGTCCAGCCTTCTGGCAGACGTAACTGACACAAGAAATAATATCTTTCTAGAGAGGTGAAGGAGAAAGCAAGTTGCAAGGAATTCAAAGGCTGGTCCCATCAACTTTGCAAGGACTAAGTTCAGATCCCAAGGAGGGATCTTGTATGTGTGGGTACAATCTGACTAAGCTTATTAGGAACCGTGTGACCATGGGGATGGAGGAGAGAGATTAACTGTCCACTGACACATGGAAGGCTGAAATAGCTGCCAGATGCACAATTCTAGAGCTAACAACCAAAGTCTGTTTTAAATCTAGAAGATAATCCAGCACAAGGTTCAGGAGTACCTGCTTTGGAGATGCACCTTTCCGATGAGACCAAATGGAGAACTTCCACTTAGCCAGGTAAGTGTTCCTAATTTGGGGTTTTCTGCTATTCAGAAGCACTTTCTGAAGGTCCTTCAAACAAGACCCTTCAAAGGGTGTCAGTTATGAAGCATCCACACTGTCATATGGAGAGCTCAGAAGCTGGGATGGAGCAGGTGCCCATGATCCTGGGAAATTAAGTCTTGATCTAATGGGAGAGACAGGGAGGCTCAACTGACAAGGTTAGGAAGGTCGAGTACCAGTGTTGACGAAGCTGTGCCAGGACATGAAGTAAAGGAATCGAAGGGAAGGTGTAGAGGAAAATCTTCCAAAATAGAAGAAAAGCAGCTGTCAGTAAACTTGGACTGATCCCTTCCTATGAACAGAACTGAGAGCATTTTCTGTTGGTTCTTGTTACAAACAGGTCCACTTAAGGAGTCCCCTAGTGCTGGAAGATGGACCTGGCTATAATGATCAGTCGTGGCAATCAGCAAAGGACCTGCTCAGCAGATCTGCTAACCTGTTCTGTTTTCCTGAAAGGGAAACCATGGTTGTTGAATTGTCTCTTAACATTAATAAATTCTTTCCTGCTATGTGGAGGACAAAGACCAAGCAGCCTAGATGTACCACTCTTAACTCCCTGACATTTATGAGAGTCTTTAGGTCTCAAGATGACCAGAGACCCTGAATCTGCAGGGACCTGATATGAGCTCCCTAACCCAGGGATGACACAGCTGTGACTACAGTGAGGCTTGGTAGTGGGAGGGGAAAAGGGAACCCTTATGCAAATTTTCAGAGGGTCCATCCAGCAATCTAGAGATGACAAAATGAATGCTCGCCCTCCCCAATGAACCCTACTGTTTGTACCGATTTCAGGAGTGATTTGTTCCAATTTACTAGGAGTCCCAGCATGTTGAATGTGGACAGGACATTGGATATGCTGGACAAGACTTGAGTTTCGGACCGAACTCTGATCAATGAGTTGTCCAAGCACTGGAACAAATGGACACAGAATTTTTGTAGATGCACTGCTACCACCATTATGCACTTCATGAACACCTGAAGAGCAACTGACAAACCAAATAGAACTATTGTGAACTGATAACGGCAACTTCACCATGAATCTGAGAAACTTCCAATGGTTGTGGCATATTGAGACATGGAAGTAAACATCCTTTAAATCCAGAGCAATATACCAGCCTCCCTGTTCCAGGGAAGTAATAATCTAGGCTAGGGTAACCATGCAGAATTTTATTGTCTTCAGGAATTTGTTCAACTCTCTTAGAACAAAAAGAGACCCCCCTCTTGCACGGAGGATAAGAAAATAGTGGGAATAGAAGGCTTTCCCCATGAGGTACCACAGAAACTTCCTCTATGGCCCCTGCCTGAAGAAGAGACTGGATCTCCCGTTGAAGGATAATCTCATGAGGATGGTCTCTAAAGTGGGGCACAAGGGGGGTAGAAATGAACTGGAGGGCATATCTCAGTTTCACCATGCTTAAGACACACTGGTCTGATGTGATGTAGGTCCAAGCACTTTGGAAGTGGGACAAATGACTGGTAAACAAAAGATGAGAAACTGATGGAACTCTGATAACTGGTACACCGCCTTAGACTAACCCATCAAAATACCTCTTTGGAAAAGTCAGCTGAACAGGATGATCCCACTAATGCTGAAGACAAGTGTGGTTGAGGGCACCTCTTATAACCCCTGCCTTTTTTTCTTAGTGGATCTTAGGATCGGAGAACAAAATCTTGGTGCCTGTACAGCTGCTGCAGACAAAACTGTTTTCTTTTCATCACTGGGATATAGATTCCAATGGATTTGAGAGTTGCCCTGGAATCTTTAAGGCTATGAAGCCTATCTTCTGTTTTCTCTGAAAACAGCAGGGACCTTCAAAAGGGAGGTCCTGGATCATCTGTTGGATCTCCCATGAATACCTTCTCATAGGAATAGCTGGTGCCAGGGTTCAAGTATCTGAATCTGCGCTATCCAAACGGTCCTGGAGAGTAGTTCTGGAAACCAGATTCCCTCTTCAGCCATAATTGTAAACTCCCGTCTACAGTCCTCTGTTAGCTTGTTTTTAAATTTTGTAATGTTCTCCCCTGAGGGTCAAATCATAGCAACGCAGGAGTGCCTGTTGTTTTGCAACCCTGAGTCACAGACCTGCTGATGAATAAAGTTTCTGAGGTGGTAATTGGCCTATGACTTGCAGCAGAGAAGCTGCCCATGTGATTTCTGGCTGCTTGGTACCAGTCTCAGTACCACTTCCTGGAGAATGGTGCACTCAGTGCCGATATCTTCAGTGCACTCTCCATGATCATGAGTGAGATGGCTGAGGGGAGGTCCTAGCTCGAGGAGGGACCCTCCCCCCTAATGATGTCCAATATGGCCACTGGTATGGGCCTGGAACCCATGTTTCTCTGGACCATTGACCCTTAGAAAGAGGCCAGTGCTGAGGCTGCTGCATGGCTTATGGTCCCAAAGTCTCTTATGGGGGTATTTTCTTCATCTTGGATGGCATACAAATGACTTCACCTCTGAGTCCAAAGAAGAAAAGTCAGCTACTTCTGACAACTGAGGTGCAGATCCAGATGGGACTGAGAGGTAGCCTGAGCCTGGGGATGGTGATGCCAGGAATCACTGGAGGCTTTCTTCTCAACAGCATGGGCATTTGCGGAAGCTTGAGTAGCAGTACTACAAAATCTCGATGCAGTGAGGTATGAGCTGGAGACATCAGTATCAGCTGCAGACCTTCTACCTGCAAGTGATACCAGTACTGAGAGGTTAAGCAGGTTCCTTGCAGCTGCATATGCCTCCAGCGTGGTTGGGCTTGGAACGTGGCACCGTTTGATGGCTCTGCAAAAGTCTTCTTGGGCTGGCCTTGGCAGACCTGGCAGAGGCTCTGAAGGTGGCAATCCCCTTTTGGGAGATGATAAGTGTTCTAGGAACAGCAACTTCCCTGAATGCTCTGGAGCATCTCTGCCTCTGTCTGACTTCAGTATTGATATAACCAAGAGAGGTACCAAACCTGAGGAAGGCCTAAGTATTTTCTTCGGTACTGGTGAATGGGAATGTTGAGCGCTGTATAGTGAAGCTGATGTACTTGCGGTGCTTTCCCTGTGTCACGACGCTGGGATGGAGGGAAAAATGCTGCCTCCATGAGCAGGCATTTGAGTCTTGTTCCTCTTTTTGAAGCAGGGCTTGAATCCTTTGCAGATGTGACACCTATCACTAATTGGGATTCTCCCAGACATTTCAAGCAGGGTGGGAGTGGGTTGCTGACCGGGATGGGTCTAATGCAGATCTGGCAGAACTTAAACCCCAGCAAACGATGCATCGTTTCGGTACCGATCCCAGCACCAAATGATAAAAAGTAATCAAAAAACATTTGGAACACAAACCTAACACTAAAAAACATAGTAGTAGTTTATAATGGACAGGATCTATACAGAAAGAAATGAGGGAAGCACTTGACTTAACAAGTCTGGAATTGCTCCAGCAACCATCACTGGTGGTAAGAAGGAACTGAGGGAGATCAGGGGTGGCCTCGCCCTCTTATGTCAGTATGCAGGGGTGAATGGTGATAGACGGCACTCAGTACACCCCAGTGGATACAGCTGAAGGAAAAAAAACTCCAACAACTGTTCACGGAGTGCACACACACCTACAATGGAATGAAGACGTGCAATCACTCGAAGAAGAACTTCCCAAACCTTGATGAGCAGCTTCATGAGTCTCCCTGTGACACTGGCCTAAGAAACTGCATTTTCTATTTTACAATTTTATAAGAAAGTTTTTAGAAGAAAATTGTAAAATTCTACAAGAAAGAAAGAGGAGGGATGAGGAGTAAAATAAACTATATTGATTGCAGGGATAACAGCAAAGCACCTTGGTATGTTGAAGAATAACATTCTGTTCTGTTGATTGTACCGATATGAGACAGGCATAGAAGATTCAGTTAATCATGGGCCACATTTTCAAGGGTTCTGTTTCTATAGCTGGGGCCAGATTTTCAAAAAGGCTTTACAGCCAGCAGCTCCCACTGTAATACTTATGGCCAGATTTTCAAGACAGCTCCACATGCAACATTCTGATCTCTGAAAAACTGGCCCCTTTCTTTGGTGTCTAAATGGGAGCTGAACTCTTTTAAAAATCTGGCCCAGCGAGCCTAATACAGTATTTCTTGCTCATCCATACTTCTGCTACCCTCCATGGGAGCTCTGTGCAAGTAAGAAATGCAGGCTCAGACCTCAAAAGTAATTTATTCTGAATTTGCTGATAAGCCTAGCCCAATGAACCAGCTCACAATATTCATACTTCTTGCTGGATGACTTTTCTTTTTGGTTATCCACTGAGTAACAGCTGTTTCTCTTAAATGCAACTTTTTCCAATGGTCCACTCAATAAGAGTGCTTTACAAGTGCATAGGAATACTGATATACATACCTGTAAAACACTACCAGTGTGAACATAGCTTACACCAGCAATGCTTTGCTCTTATCAGTTTAGCTTATTCCATACACCCCATGCACACACCCCTGAGTGAAACAAGCAATACCAGTAGAAGTGCAGTTTTGCCAGTATATGCTGTGTCCATACTACTGGCTTTTTTCATCACATCTGTGTTGGACAGGGATCTCTTCATATTCCTTACCAATATAGCTATGCTGGCCGAAATCTGTCAATCAGCCAATTCTCTCAATCTCTGAAATCTCTTAATATTGGATATATTAGGTTACTAGTTATGTCAATTTCCAAAACCACATTTAATCTATGTCATACCTCTTTCCAGAACTGTCTTACCCTGGGACCAAATACAGGCACGTGTAACGAATTATCATTAGATCCTCTACTGTTCCAACAAGTATCATTCCCCTTTTTTCCCCATTCCTACTGGTGTATTGAGTCGAAAAGAGATTTTTTTCTCCTCAACAAGTTTGATCTTTGTATCATGCCTGGATTTAGTCATGTAAGTTACAAGCTATCAGTGTTGCATCCTCTGCTGTCAATATGCCACTCTGGGTATCTGCTCCAAGGCATTCTTCAGACCCTCTCATAAACATTTTAAGGCTATTAAAAAGAAAGTATATATTGAAGACATGGAAGAGTCTTTGGCTACAGTAAAAATGTACTACAGATCAAAGAGATTATGGTTCGACGGCACGCTTTGTCCATTGTTTACTAATTTACTATTTAAATTACATTCATTTTATCAAAATTCTTCTGGTTTGTTTTGCTATTCTGAACATAGATGTGGATCTTAATTTCCATCATAATGCGTGAAGGAAGCTTCAATGGGAGTCAAGACTGGCCAATCTGATGGTATTAATGTCTCTGTTTTTGTTTTTTCAGTATCAAAAATATGTAGATGCATAATACATTTTCAGGGTTTTTTGTTACTACAAGTAACTTTCTTACTCTGAAAGGACTGTTTATTAAAATGTCAGATTCAAAGAGCTAATCAACATGCTTGGTTAACAATCTCTTTGGTACTGTTTTTCTAGAATCATGCATATTGCGTTCAGTTAGGGTGACCATACAGCAAATGTGAAAAATTGGAATGGGGGTGGGGAATAAGAGGAGCCTATATAAGAAAAATACCTCAAAATAGGGACTGTCCCTATAAAATCGGGACATCTGGTCACCCTGCATGCAAACAACACTAAAGTCCAGTACTAAAATGATCTGGTAACTCATCTGTGGCACATCACCAGGCCTAACCAGTTCACAAGTGAGTTGATGCTATCACTGAATTAGGAAACTCTATTAATGATGCAAAAAATAGCAAAAATCTATGAACAGCAACAGTAGGAAATTTCAACCCAAGGGAGAAAAAGCAGACGTGGAAGTGTTTTTAGAACTTGACAAATTAATCCTCAAGATACACCTGAGAGGTAGGTTCAGACGTATTATTATGCTCATTTGGGTCTGATTTGCAGAAGTACCGAGGAAAAAAATAAGATGCGCATATCTCCCACTATGGTATTAGGAGATTAAAAAATAAATTAGTGCAATTCCCATGTCAATGGAAGACTCTCCTGACAAATGAGTCATCTATTTGGATGCTGGAACTGCCAAAACTGTGAACTGACAAGAAAGCTATTGTTTTTCTCATCCTAATAATGTATTTTGACTGTTTTTTAGTGGGATGATGTATTGCTTTGTTTGCTGATTTATTGGGCCATATTCATCCCCATATTAACTCAGCTGAAACTGGTCTGTCACTCTATGGGATCTCCTGGTGTGCTCCTTGCAAAATCATAAATAAAGTTCATATAGTTCTACAGAAACCTTACACAAAGTCCTGCAAAGTCTGGCAAAATACACTTGATCTGTAGGCATCTGCTATTCTGCTGTCTGGCCTTGTGTTCTTTTTCTAGACATTGAGCTAGTACATTCTTCAAATGTTGATGTGAATAGCTGAATGTTTGCCTGCTGCTGGGTTTTTTTCCTTTCAAATTAAATCTGATAAAAGTCACAGAGCTAAATATTAACTTGTTCTCCTGTCATTCATCTTCCAAAAAAATCAGACAGCTAGTAAGCCAGGTTATTCAATAACATATTAGTATATTCTCCTCTTTCCTCCCTTCCTCTCTGCTTTAACATTTTTCACTTTAGGGCTTTCCCACCCTCATTTTCAAAGTCAACAAAGGGCTGCCAAACATGCAGCTTTTCCCAGTCCAAGTAGCTTACAATGAAGGAACTTTCCATGTGGCCATGTACACAATTACAATCTTTAACTGTGACCATGTAACTTAGAGGTACAGTCACCATCACTGGTTGATTGCAAGTAACACTGTTTAGTTTGTGTCCACAGCAGCTTTTTCTGCCATCGTGACAGCTGTGTTTGTGTGGCCACATCTACCAGGCAGGTTACCTGAATCCATACAAGTGCATGCTGGAGAAACACGTTCAGCTATCTTTTATTGCCTCAACAAAGAACAGAATGCCTCAAGGACATGCAGATAAACACAGGGAGCAAGGCATGCTGGGATGCCTTCCCTAGGGAGTAAGATCAGTCACACTGGTTACACAAACAGGGTTTGGGAGGCCTATCTCCATTGAAAAAGGGAATAGTGTGCTAAATTCGTTATAAGAAGGCAACCAAGTGCCAGATATGTCTCGAGCAGGGAAAAAACACTGTTAACTCCTCATGCTGATTAACCAAACTGGAAGCGTGGAACTACAAACTGTCTTCAGAGCCAACCCTGCCAGTGACCGGCTACAGATTCAATTCAAAGTTATAGTGTGAAAAGGTCTTTAATCTGCTATGGGTCTTGATGGATTCTGTGCCATCAGAAGATGTTATCCATAATAACCAGGGATTGTACATTTTGACATGATTTTGTGAGATATCTGACTGCATAGCTATGGGAAGAAGGAGGACTCAAATTAGTTACAGAGGCACAGACAGGGTGTCCATCCACACAGCAAAATATATGCTCCCAACCAGTTACAGGTACTGAACTGAACTGTTTGTAGCAGGGGATACACATGCTTAAGATTCACCAGTTAGTAACAAATTATTAACAGTGTGATGAATGCAAATAAATAATGCTTTTAGCCACATGTGCCACTAACCAGTTAGTAACCTGACAGAAGATTTCTGTGTGGGCAGGGCCAAAGATGCTGTCTTTTTGTAACCAACTTTCCATCTGTTTCTCAAATCCTGGAGTGATTTATCTATAGTCCAGTGATGCTTGGACAGAACTATATACAATGTTAAAGCTGTAATTTTGCCCAAGGCTCTAGATCTACTGAGGATGCTAAATAACACTGACTGCTAAGAATTATTTTGTTGCTGTTTCTGATCTTTGTTAATACTTCAAAGCAATGACAACTCATTAACGGCAAGGCAACAATAATCCGATTCTAGGGGGAGATCAGAGAGAAGGTAACTTGAAAACTTTTCAGAAAACTTTATAACTGGGCTTTAAACAAACAAACAGTCTCTGACCCTCACTCTGCTGTCATTCGCATCGGTTTTATGCCAGCATAACTACTGATTTTACATTAAACAACTTCTGATTTACACTGCTGTAAGTGAGATCAGTATTGGGTCCTTTATGTTCACTGAAGAATGTATGTGGGCTGGATATTTACCCCATTAAGGCTGCTTTTTTATTTTGAAGTCACTAGGATTTTCCATGGGTAGCCAAAGGATGACACAAGAAGAATGCCTTTGTATTCATGTGATTCCCAGCTGCCAGAACGGCCCCCGCAGGATCTTGGGCAGTGGTACAACTTTAAGTAGTTCAGGAACTGTTCTGTTAATTCTTGGCACCAGACTGGCACCTGGCAGCATGAGGAGCTGGGGGATGTAAAGGTATCTCAGAGCCTCCTTCTTGTTCCATCCTGAGCTGCACCAGGGGATCAAACTGCCAGTCCTGAGAATCTAGCCTAATCACTTCATATCCCTGTGAAGTCTAGGAAATCCTAGAAATGTACATTTGCCAGAACCAGATGCCAACTTCAAGATTTTTTTAAATAAAATATTTACTATTAACAAACAAAAGGCCCATTAGGTACAAGTGTATAGATACGTTGCTTTTAAAAAAACTTTTTGAGGAAATTCAAACAAAAGAAATTCCTAATTTCTAACCTGAGGAAAAAAGAAAATGTTTTACGCATTTTAAATGTTTTCTCCTATATGCACAAGTTTACAATTTGTATATTGTATCACTAAATGATATTGAAAAATCACAATCTTCACATTTCTCTGTGTTAAAACAGCAAATATTTTGACTGGCTGAGGTAAGTGCTATTTGCTGTCTATTTTATATGTGACATATGTTTTATACAACTTGAGAATTTAAATTTATGAAACATACTGAAATGCCAGCAAGGCTTCTGGGAAAGATGATCTAGCTTCAAGCTGCCCAGCCTGACTCTCTTTTTTCTTCTTCTTTCCCATGTTTCATGCCATATGTGTTCTGGAATTTAGAACATATCTAAGAAAAAGAAACAAGGGAAATTAATGATCTGTATAACTTCACATTCTCATAAGGCTATGGCACCTGCAACAAAAGCTCTCAAAAAGTGGATATTTTATCAGCAAAATAGAAATAGTGAAATAATATTAAATCACAGGCTAAACCAAATCACTTGTCCAAAAATCTTTTCAATTTCAGAAGGTTATTTTTTCAAAAAAATAATATTAAAAAGTTACTTGGCGAGGTAAAAATAATAGTTTAGAAAACAAATTTCCTTACCTATGTTTACAAATAGCAGCACGGTCTGAAGTAAACTGATGAAATTCCATAAGGACAAATGCAAAATACTCCACTTAGAAAGGAACAATCAATTGCACACATACAAATTGGGAAATGACCGCCTAGGAAGGAGTACTGGGAAAGGGTTCTGGGAGTTATAGTGGATCACAAGCTAAATATGAGTCAACAGTGTAACAATGCTGCAAAAAAAGAACATCATTCTGGGATGTATTAGTTGGAACGTTGTTAGCAAGACACAAGACATAACTCTTCTGCTCAACTCCATGCTGATAAGACCTGAACTGGAGTATTGTGTCCAGTTCTGGGAGCCACATTTCAGGAAAGATGTGAACAGTTTGGACAGAGTCCAGAGGAGAGAAACGAAAATGATTAAAGGGCTAGAAAACATGACCTGTCAGGAAAGATTGAAAAAAATGAGTTTGTTTAGTCTGAAGAAGAGAAGACTAAAGGGAAACATGATAACAGTTTTAAAGTATATTATAAGGAGGAGGGTGGAAAATTGTTCTTATTAGCCTCTGAGGATAGGACAAGAAGCCATGGGCTTAAATTGCAGCAAGGGAGGCTTAGGCTGGACATTAGGAAAAACTTCCTGTCAGGGTAGTTAAGCACTGGAACTAATTGCCTAGGGAGGTTGTGGAATCTACATCATTGGAAGTTTTAAAGAACAGGTTAGACAAATACCTGTCAAGAATGGTCTAGTTATTACGTAGTCCTGTCTGGAGTACAGGGAACTGAAATAGATGGTCCCTTCCCATCCTACGCTTCTGTGATTGTGTGATTAAATATCTAATATACTTTTTTGTTGCTTATGCTTCTCACATACACATACTTTTTGCATTTATTTCAACTTAGACAATGAAAATGAGCCCATTTCACCTTATTTCTCTATTCAGTTTTACTGTCAGAATCTCACATTCTAGTCCAATATTTTAGGATTTGAGTTTCAAACACTGCAAAAAAATGTGTAATGTTGATTGGAAATTTTAAACAATAATTATATTAAAACATTTCTATTGATTTTAGGTTTTGAAAAATCCTGCTTCTATTAAGTTTAAATTTAGGACCTCAGTTCAGTCATAGAATCACGGAAAAGAATGACTCAAAGGAACATCAAGAGGTTATTTAGTCAATCCATAAAGAAGGGCTTACAAGACTGGGACCACAGTCTCATTAGCAAATAAAGGTCAAATCCTGCAAATATATACTATTGCTAGTGCTTCGTGACATGAGTGGTTGCATGGACTTAAGCAGAACAAATTATGGGAGCAAGCACTAGACCCAACTGTAAATGCTTTCAGGATCAGGCACTTCATGCTAGTGAGGAGCTACGGCTGCCAATTCAGGAAAATTCATAAGCTCGTGGTAAAGTCCTTGCCTTCTCAGGAAGGCACTTAAGCACTTGCTTACATTCTAGTGACATGTACTTATAGAATCATAGAATATCAGGGTAGGAAGGGACCTCAGGAGGTCATCTAGTCCAACCCCCTGCTCAAAGAAGGACCAATCCACAACTAAATCATCCAAGCCAGGGCTTTGTCAAGCCGGGCCTTAGAAACCTCCAAGGAAGGAGATTCCACCACCTCCCTAGGTAACCCATTCTAGCGCCTCACCACCCTCCTAGTGAAAAAGTTTTCCTAATATCCAACCTAAACCTCCCCCTCTGCAACTTGAGACCATTACTTCTTGTTCTGTCATCTGCTACCACTGAGAACAGTCTAGAACCATCCTCTTTGGAACCCCCTTTCAGGTAGGTGAAAGCAGCTGCCAAATCCCCCCCATTCTTCTCTTCTGAAGACTAAACAATCCCAATTCCCTCAGCCTCTCCTCGAAACTCTTTTATTTTTTTGTGTGTTCCAGTGCCCTAATCATTTTTGTTGCCCTCTGCTGGACTGTTTCCAATTTTTCCATATCCTTCTTGTAGTGTGGGGCCCAAAACTGGACACAGTACTCCAGATGAGACCTCACCAACGCCGAATAGAGGGGAATGATCACATCCCTTGATCTGCTGGAAATGCTCACAAATCCAACCGGCAGTTTTTTCTTTTCTAGCCATTTTTCTTCTGTTTCAGGTCCATCATTATCAGGCCAGCTCTAGTTCACTTCTTAGTATGTATCTCTATTCCCCTTCCTTATTTTCTCCCAGAACTATGAATATTTGCTGTATCTCTAACATGGGTTTTGACTGTCAGAGCTGGGAATAAAACTGCTTTCTGAAGGGATATGCATGTCAACAGTAATCCCTACGTGTATTGTCTTGCAATGCCAATCTCAGGAATAAAGTGACAGAGATTCTGTTGACAAGCTGACAGCACACATATATGAAAAACAAATCACGAGGAAAACGCATCTATAGAGTTTCTTCATTATTACATTTCAACTGTATTTTTATTTTAATATGAAATTGCCCAGCTGCTTGAGTTCCAAATGTTAATTAATTACCACACAAAAAACTTGAACAAAGGTTGCTACTAGTCCGTGCTAGTCCACAGAACTAATGCCATTCCACAGCAGGCTATATTCTTTGGTTCTGCAGTGGACATAGCTCTGCCAGACCCAAAAGGCTAGAACAGGTGGCTTAAGCATCAGGGCTTCTCTAACCCACACTAGTTTCTTAGATACAACCATCACATTCACAATAGGACAAGCTGTTTCCTATTAAAATGAACACAGTGAAGCAGCACAGCATACCTGACACAAAGCCATTAAAACAAGAAAATGAACTTAAGCTACCTAACTCTAGATACTGTCTAATCCTCCACCTATAGGACCCAAGCTTCCTATTATTACAAAGACCATCTACCAAAGACCATGCAACCTGCCAGTCTACACTCCAGTTTTTACAAGATTTTTTCCCCCCAATATGAGTGGTTATTGTTTGGCATAGTAGTTGGCTGCGCTGGTAGAAGGTAGATTGGTAAAGGGCAAGTGCAGAAGGGCAGTTTAAAGGGAGTGATAGAAGGCTGGCAATCCTAAAGAGGCAGATTTAGGGTTGGACAAGACAATGGGAGCAAGGAACCTAACATTTATGCCTTTGAAAAATACCCTCCTTGATGTTTTATTCAAAGGCATCTTCATCTTACTCACTCTGAGTAAGCTGCATATAAAAAATCTACCTGCACTGAAGGACTAAGTCAATTTTGCTGGTTATGACCTTGTGGCTCTAGGAGAGGGCTGACTGACTGGTCTAAGCATCAGATTTGAAACAGACACCTGTCCCCACCTCAGCTAATTATTTAACAGTGATAGCTAATTCTCATCATAAGAGTGTTATCCTAGAAACTTCAAACTCCCAGCAGGGACACATGACCTGGCCTGGGATCCTCGCAGCCACATGCTGTATAGACCTATCCAAAGGGGCCCAGATCAACTGTTTCATGTCTGCACCAGAGTAGTAAATATTTGCATTATGCAACCACATTGTGATGTGTCTGCTGCAGCATCATAACATTTGCCATGCATGAAGAACCCATTTGGGTATAAGGCCCTGATCAGCAGACCTGTCCTTAATATGCCTAGAGCCTCCCTGCAATTACTTGTTAAGTTCATTTTTATTGATAAAATTCAATGTTGGTCACAGGCAGAGATTTAAAAAATAAAGAGAGGCCTGACTTAAAGACAGAAATTTTCCAAGGAGCTCAACTGAGTTAGGTGCTCAAATCCTACTGAAATCTAATGGGAGTTGGGTGCCTGATTTTCTTAGGTTTCTCTAGAACTTCCAGCCCAAGCACCCGGGTGCACATGTTCTGAAATGCAGGCAGGATCAGGTTAGATTCTGGGCATCCTCATTTCAGAGGGGGGAAAAATAACCATTTGCCTTTTCCATCTGTGCATCTACTGTAGTGATTTCCCTAGCAAATGGTGGATCATTCTCTCTCCTCTCCTTCCCCCACATCTCCTCCCTGGTTCTTTCATACTTATGGTCTCTGGGTCTTTCTCTAAATGGATTCATGCATCCATGGTTAGTGCAGAATACAGGGGTCAAGAAAGTATTTCAAGTAGCAAGTTTTTGGAAGCGCTTGCTTCTGAAGTTCAAGACACAGCTGAGCTCGAGTGATTTATCTGTGAAATTCCTTGTGAACACCACACAAGCCTCCAAGCTGGACCAAGGTGAATAACATACTGTAATAACACATTTAATAGATAATGCAAACCAAAGAAAAACACATAGACGAGAGGAAGAAGGATACATTTCTGGGTGCTGAGAACTGATAACAAGCCAAAAAAACAATTTACAAAAGGATGAAGATGTATTTATCTTATCCCAAACTACTGTCAGGCCTTGGTGACACTGCCACTTTACACTTTCTCGCTCAAAGGTGTGAAAAAACACACCCCTGAGTGATGCAAGTTTCAGTGCTATAAAGTGGCAGTGTAGACAGCGCACCAGGGCTGGGCGCTGGGAGCTGGGAGCTGGTGCTGCGACTACACAACCACGTTGGTAGTAAAGACATACCCTCAGTCATAGCTCTACCACCACCACCACCACCACCATTACAATCAGTACCCTCTGCTGCTGTGATCTCCCCACCCATCAGCAATGCTCATTCTTCCACCACAGCCAAACTACTGTAACCATCGCAGTCATGACACCCCCCATCACTGTGACCATCAGCATGATCACCATTCACATCCAAAATGTTTGTTAACCATCACTACCACCATCCCTATCAACTGTGCCCCCCACTACTAACCCTACACTTCAAACATTGTCACACACAATCTGCTCCACCAACTACCGTCAGTTACCCTCACGCTCTCCTACCACATAACATGCTCTGCATCTCCCACCTGTCATACACAACAGTGCCTCCAATCATAGCCCTGGACTGTCCCCACAGTTTTTTCCTAAACCTCTACCATCACTGTGGTCTCTTTCCTGAAGCCTCAGCAACTATCAGCACATACCTGCACCCCAACCCATCCTTGTTGTCACCCATCAGGACCCCCACCACCGTCACCAACACCCACCCGCACCCCCATCACCAACACTCACCTGCACCCCTAACCATCACTGCTACCACCCACCTGTACCCCCACCACTGTCATGAACACCTATCTGCACCCTGAGCTATCACTGCTGTCAACAACACCCACCCGGACCCCAAGCTATCACTGCTGCACCCATCCTTGTTGTCACCCATCAGGACCCCCACCAGTGTCACTAACACCCACCCACACCCCCCCACTGTCACCAACACCCACCTGCACCCTGAGCTGTCACCCACCCGCACCCCCACCACTGTCACCACCGTCCACCCGCACCCCCACCACTGTCACCAACATCCACCCGCACCCTCAGCCATCACTGCTGCCACCCACCCGCACCACCACCACTGTCACCAACAACCACCCACACCCCGAGCTATCACTGCTGCACCCGTCCTTGTTGTCACCCATCAGGACCTCCACCACTGTCACCAACACCCACCCCCACCACTGTCACCAACACCCATCTGCACCCTGAGCTGTCACCCACCCGCACCCCCACCACTGTCACCAACATCCACCCGCACCCCCACCCCCGGCCGCTACCTGGCGCTTTCCGACTCCCGCCCCCGCCCGGCCCCACAGGTCCCCCCTCGCTCCCCGCCCAAGCTGCCGCGGGCCCCGCCGGGCGGCGGGGCAGTTACCCGGGCCTGGCCGCCGGCGGGGGGCGCCCCCCACTTCCCGACCTCCGCGGCCGGCCTGGCTCGGGCTCCTCAGTCCAAACTTCCTCCGGTAACTCAGGCAACCTCGGCCCCCTCCCCGACCCCGCTCCTTGCGGCGGCGGGGTGAGCGTTCACGCAGCGCCCCCTGGTGGATCCAGGCGGGAGCTGCAGCCTCCAGGGGAAAGCGGGGGGACAATCCCCGCCCCATTCAAGTAGCCCGGGCCTGGGGCGCTCTGCAGCACCCCCTCGAACTACCCCCACCCAGTGTATGGAGGCCAACGGCATCTGCAGAGCGATCTGCCTTGCTGCGCGGGGAGCATGCATCTCCCCAAAATCCCAAATCCCTACCTCAGGACCTGCTCCCCCCGGGGCAGGGCCCTCTGCACCCACCAAGGAGGCAGCAGGGTTGGGGTCAAGCAGAGCACCTGCCAGAATTGCTTTCAGACCCTTCTGGGATTTGCTGAAGGTCAGCAACGGAAAGGGCCGCAGGCACCTCTCAGGAAGTAAGACTTGTCCCCAGGTGGGAGTCTCTGGCACACATTCACAGCCGAGATCCTTAAGAGGAATTGGTGAGGTTGAGGGAAGACCCAGCCCAGCTCTTGTGCCAGTATTGCAGCTTTGGAACTTATTATTATTATTTGTATTGTTGTCATGCCTAGTCACCCCTGGGCACAAAGTAGGGTCCCACTGTCCTTACTACTACTGTGCAAACACAGTACAAAAAGACAGTCTCTGCCCCAAAGAGTTTCTGCTCTAGGGTGACCAGATGTCCTGATTTTATAGGGAGAGTCCCAATTTTTGGGTCTTTTTCTTATATAGGCTCCTATTACCCCCCACCCCCTCCACTGCTTTTTTCACATTTGCTGTCTGGTCACCCTATTCTGCTCTGTGTTTGTACACTGCTTAGCACAGGGATCTCAAACTCAAATCACCACAAGGGCCACATGAGGACTAATACATTGGCCTGAGGACCACATCACTGAAACCTTTTCATACAACTATACAAAAATATAGTCAAAAATGAAGAAAAAAAGAGTTATATAGTATGCTATTAAAAGTCAATGTATTAACTTTTTAAAAAACTGTAATGTGAAAAGTCTATACTAATTTTGACAGTCATTTCATTTTTGACCACTTAGCTGGCAGCATTTTGCATCAACCAGAGCATCAATATTAGGTTTGATATCCTGAGGCGAAACCAATCTCAATGTTGCTTGCAAATGTTCATCGGTGAGCCCTGACCTTAACACAGGTTTGTTAGTCTTCATGGAAGAGAAAAACTGTTCACATATATATGTATTTCCAAACATTGCCATTACCCTTGCAGAAAGAGAGAATAACATGGGAAATCTTTCTTGTGAAAGAAAGCAGTAGAATTCTGGAATTCCAACATCTGTGTACTTCTCCTTCAAAATGGTATCACACTAAAGATCCACAAACTCCGTCTGCATTTCCTCTGCAACATTGTCAATTTCCACAGCCAATGGTATGGAAAAAAGTTGAAAATGTGTATCAAGTGCCTTGAAATCTTTAAACCACCCATCAAACTGTTGGTGTAAGTTAGAAATGATATCTGCATATTCTTTCAAGGATTTAGGTTCAACTTTTCTTAAGGAATTCAAATTTGAGAAATGGACCAAATTGCCAGCAGTCCTCTGTTTCCCCCAAGTAAGCTTGACTTTGAATGACTTAATACTGTCATATATCTGTGTTATCACCTGTTTTCTACCCTGAAACAACAAGTTCAGTGCATTCAGGTGATCAGTTACATCTGTTAGAAAAGCAAGACTGCAGATAAACGTGGAATCACAAGCTATGGACCCTCTAAGTGCAAAAAACGCTTCAAAACATTTCCACGACTCAACCATCTAACTTCAGTGTGATCTAGAAGTTCCCTATATTCCAGGAGTGGGCAAATTTTGTGGTCTGAGGACCACATTGGGGTTGCAAAACTGTATGAAGGGCCGGGTAGGGAAGGCTGTATCTCCCAGACAGCCTGGCCCCCACCCCCTATCTGACCCTCCCACTTCCACCCCCTAACTGCCCTCTCAGAATCACTGACCCATCCAACCTCCACCTGCTGACCCTAGAACTCCACCCCTTATCCAATCCCCCCAATCCCTGTCCCCTGACTGCCCCAACCCCATCACCCCCTGACAGGCCCCCTGGGACTCCCATGCCTATCTAACACCCCCTGTTCCCCATCCCCACACCTGAAGAAGAGCTCTGTGTGGCTTGAAAGCTTGTCTCCCTCACCCCCTGAAGCTGGTCTAATAAAAGATATTGCCTCACCCACCTTTTCTCACCACACCCCTTGATAAGTTGTTCCAATGGTTAATCACCCTCACTGTTATAAACTTACCCGTATTTCCTGTTTGAATTTTTCTAGCTTCAACTTCCAGCCACTGGAAGTTACCGTTCTCTGCTAGACTGAAGAGCCCATTATTAAATATTTGTTCCCCATGAAAATACATATAAACTATAATCAAGTCACTCCTTAACTTTCTCTTCATTAAGATAATTAGGTTGAACTCCTTGAGTTTATCACTATAAGGCATATTTTTCAGTTATTTAGTCATTCTTATGGCTCTTCTCTGAACTCTTACCAATTTATCAACATCCGTCTTGAAATGTGGGCACCAGAACTGGGCACAATATCCCAGAAGCAACTGTAGCAGTGTCAAATAAAATGTCTCTACTCCTACTTAATATTCGCTTGTTTATACATTCAAAGATCCCATTAACCCTTCTGGTCATAGCATCGCACTGGGAACTCATGTTCAATTGATTATCTGCCACCACCCCCAAATCTTTTTTGGAGTTGCTGCCTCCCTGGATACAGTCTCCCACTTTGTAAGTATGGCCTACATTCTTTGTTCCTAGATGTACAACTTTCCATCTGGCAATATTAGAACGCATATTGTTTGCTTGCACCCATTTTACCGAGTGATCCAGATTATTCTGTATCAGTGACCTGTGCTTTTCATTATTTACCACTCTTTTGTTCTTTGTATCATCTGCAAATTTCATCGCTAACTATATGCTCTTTTTCAGCTCATTGATAAAAATGTTAAATAGCCAAGGGCCAAGAACATCCCTGCAAGATCCCTCTAGAAACACACCCATTTGATTATGAATCCAGTTTACAATTATATTTTGAGGCCTATTATTTAACCAGCTCTTAATCCATGTCATGAATTTTATATCATTATAGTTTCTTAATCAAAATGTCATGCGGTACCAAATCAAACACCTTACAGAAGTCTACATATCAACAATATGGCCTTAATTGACCAAACTTGTAATCTGATCAAAAAAAGATATGTTAGTTTGACAGGCTCTATCTATAAACCCATGTTGATTGGCATTCATTATATAGCCTCCTTTAGTTCTTTATTAATCAAATCATGTATCAACCATGAAATTTTTTTATCTGGGATCAATGTCAGTGCAACAGGCCTATAAGTATCCTATATGTATCATTCTGTTTGCCTTTTAAAAAGTCCTCTTGACCTTGCCCCATGTTCCAAGAGTTATTGAAAATCAACATTAACAGTCCAGCAAGCTCCTTGCCATCTCTTTGAAAACTCTTGGATGCTAAGAATCAGAGAGGGAGCCGTGTTAGTCTGGATCTGCAGAAGTGACAAAAAGTCCTGTGGCAACTTAAAGACTAACCAAAATATTGAAGCATAAGCTTTTGTGGGCTAATACCCACTTTGTCGGATGGCATGCATCTGACGGAGTGGGTATTAGCCCATGAAAGCTTATACTTCAATACTTTTGTTAGTCTTTAAGGTGCCATGGGACTTCTTGGATGCTAGTTACCTAGACGTGGTGTTTTTAAAATGTTCTAACTTGAGTAACTGCTGTTCAATAGTGTCCTGAGATACTAATGTAATGGAAAGTGTTTTATCATCATACAATATGAGTACATCATCTATTTTTTTCCAAATACAGAAAAGAAATATTCATTTAACCCTTCTGCCTTTTCTCCATTATTTTTGACAATTCTACCATTTCCACCTAGTAACAGACCAATACCATTGTTAGGATTCTATATTTTTTTAAATGGCTTCACTTGCCTCTGAAATGCAAGTGCTTTTGACACGAAGCGCAGGAGCAAAACTCCCCAAAAATTTAAGACAGGAAGTAGAGAAGAATGACACATAAGCAAGTGAAACTCCAGAGGAGATTTAGGTAGGTCAAAAGTAGTCATCCAAATTAGAATGGGACCAGGAGAGCAGATCACTCTACTCTAGCGCAAAATGCTCTCGTATTTTTTATGACCACAAGATATCAGAACCTCTGTTTCACATCTCTTCTGAAAAATGGCACAGAGCCCCACCACAACATGTGGGGCACTGAATCATTTCCTATATCTCCAGCATCACTGTCTGCAGCAGCTAAGTTTTCACTGGTGGTCTCACTTCCAAGTTCTAGCCTGGCCTGATTCTAGATACTGCACTGAAGGGCCTGCTACAAAGGCCTATGAGGCTAGCTTAAATAATATAGTATAATTGCAAGCTTGATTACTTGAAAAGCAGCCATAAGAAGTCAGTGAAAACATTTACTATGATGTAGAAATTTGCTCTATTACTTAATCTAAAAAAAATAAAATTTCATAATACCTGGGATGGATTTGGCTCCTTTTCTTCCAGTCTGAATGTTTGCTTGCTATTTATTTAAGCTGCCCATTTATTTAAAAATCTGCATTGCATCTTGGCTAGCACTGCTGCATTCTCTACAAAATTCCACTCCTATAATATCAATATTTGCCAAAGGTTAATTACACTTTAGTCATACAGAAGGAAACTATCTATCTATACAGCCTCTCAGAACTGAGGCTGGGCAGAGTCTTGTAAGAATTCATGTATTTGCCATTAATTGGGCTACTGTGGTTTCCATGAAAGTGGGTCTCTTAAGCTAACAATGGGATGAATGTGCTGAGGTTCTATCTTGCCCTCAGCCAAGTGCACAAATGAGCAGGGCCAGTGGAAGGATATTTCATGCCCTAGGTGAAACTTCCACCTGGCGCGCCCCCCACCCCGGAGCCCTGAGGCAGCTCCCCCTCCCGCCCTGCGGTGCCCCCCTGCCCTGCGGTGCCCCTCCATGGCATCTCCCCGCCCCCCTCCACCTGGGGAGCCCCCCCTGCAGCAGTCCCCACCCCACCCAGGGAACCTCCCCACAGCAGCTCCCCTGCTTTCAGTAGGATTGTCTCTCCTTCCACTAAGTGAATACTTCCAGAAAGCCAGATAAAGGATGGTCCCATGATTAAGGCCCTAGCCTAGGACTTAAGATACCTGGTTTCAAGTCCCTGTTCTGCCACAGACTTCCTGTGTGACCCTAGGCAAGTCACTTAATCTTTCTATGTATCAGTGCCTCCTCTGAAAAATGAGGTCTTCCGAGAAGAAATACATTAAGCATGATGAGGTGCTCACTTACAATATAAGTGGGGGCTAGATAAGTAGCCAATCTACTTTTTATCTGGTCTAAGGTAGGATAGACAAATGACCTATTTTGGCATCTTGTTTCTATACCTATAACAGAGTCAGGAACTCTTTACCGAGAACACAAAGTTGTGTTTGAAAATGGTTAGTTTTTCTGTTATGTTTTCATACAAAAATAGCAAAACAGGCACATTTCAGTGTAGAGCAGGGCTAGACAACCTGCGGCACACAAACTGATTTTCAGTGGCACTCACATTGACCAGTTTCTTACACATTTTGTTTCTTACACATTAAGTTTCTTACACATTTTAAAAACCCTATTTTCTTTATATACAACAATAGTTTAGTTATATATTATAAACTTATAGAAAGAGACCTTCTAAAAACATTAAAATGTATTACTGGCACACGAAACCTTAAATGAGAGTGCATAAATGAAGACTTGGCACACCACTTCTGAAAGGTTGCCGACCCCTGGTCTAAAGACTTCCTTTTAGATTAAGAAAAATATCAACAAGAAAGAACAAAAGAAAAGCCTCTATCAAAGAGCACAGTGACCCTGTTTCTTCTGTAATTTAGCAACTGTAAAAGAATAAAATGGTGGCTGCCTCTGCAGACAGACATGTCTTAGAAATTTAAAGATACAGTATACAGAAAACAGGTTCCAAGTTACAATCTGTACACTGATTTTTTAAACCGCATTTCTTTAAAGTTCCCTACCATCCTAACTAAGGATTGATACTATAGAAAGTTTGAAAGTACAAGTGCAAAAAAAAAAGGAACAATTTTAATGTGTACCATTCCCCTCCACTCTTTATTCTGCCATATTCTGAGCACTTCAGAATAAATCATTATACACACACACACACACACACCCCATTTATGACAAAATAAAAATATATCTGAAAAGATCTGAACTCCTAACAAATGAGACTCACAAATGAAAGTGAGGAAGCACCATAATTGCAGCGCTACTGACACACCAGCATGTGTCACCAGCCAGGTGACTTGGGTAGGGCCTGGAAACGGATGACTCAGAACAAGTTGATTCAAGGTGCAAAAATAAAACATTTACTGACAAAGGAATGATAAATTAAACATCGGTTACAACCTCCTAGAAATCACAAGAGCAACCAGAATCTAGGACATTTGATTTGCCCTTGATGCAACACTGGGGCTTTTTCCTCATATTTCTCTTCAGCTACTAGCAAATGTCGGCATAAAGCTAGGGTTCTGGGTCTTTTACAGAAAGTATTATATTCAATAGTCCTTTCCAGGACTGCTGAATTTAAGCCAAAATGTAGAGAAACCCTGCGTAATTGCAGTAGGTACGGTGTGTTTGGCTTATATGGGAGCAAGAGAGTCAGGGAAAAGTATAAGGCCCTGTTCCTTGTCTGTGTTCAGTACACTCAACAAAGAATCCCCTTTATATTCATTATTAAGTCTTATCTCTTCCCTATCATGCAACAAAATTACTCACACTATGCCAATTCCTTTTTTACAATAGGTACAGAAAAGGAAATTAAAAAAGTCTGAGATGAAGAAATCCAGAAACAAGAAAATAAAAAAACAATAGTAATAATTTCCTTTTCCAAAACCAGAATTTTAAGTAAAAGTGAAATGGACAATTGCACTTCATTTCAACATGTTATTCTAGCATGACCAGACAGCAAATGTGAAAAATCAGGACAAGGGGTGGGGGGTAATAGGAGCCTATATAAGAAAAAGACCCCAAAATTGGGACTGTTCCTATAAAATTGGGACATCTGGTCATCCTATGTTGATCAGAAACAATTTTTTCCATTTTAAATTTTCCAGTTGGAAAATCAAAACAATTAAAATGGCAAAACCACATTGTCCAACTGGAACATTTAGTGGTAAAAAATTCTAACTGTAGTCAGCATGATAAGCAGCAGTTACAGGCTCCAGCACACTATCTGCCTAACCCCTGTCCAGGTTTTTTATTTTATTTTTGATAGGTATCACAACAGAAGACAGTCTTAAGGAGGACAACTTGGTGACTTGACAGGAGTCTACAGGGAGCTCCTCCAAAGCAAGTGGGCAGCACTGAAGAAGGTATGAAGGTGCTTGTTCAAGAATTTCACAAAGCAGTGAGAAACATTGGCATCACTGGCACAACGGAAGCAGAAGTCTGTGTCTCAAAAGCTTATTAGAAATGATAGGAAAAGTAGGATGGGGTTTGATGAAAGAAGACTTTTTTGTAACATTTTGATGAACAATATGAATATGACTTGACCCATTTGGCTTGGTACTGCTACCCAGTGGGCACAGATGGGTTAAAATCCTTCTCCTAGGACAGAGGGAAGGCATGAGGTGTTTGGGTTACATAGCTGTCTGAGGTGGTATGAATGTGAGTTGTCAGGAGCTGGCTGGAGTCTCTACATGTCAGTGGAGGATCAGAAGACAATAGGAACCCCAATGACCAAATGATTAGCAGGGGCAGCTCAGGCAGGCTGAACAGGTTAACTCAGCTTGGTTTTGCAGTATGAGGAAAATGGACTGGGGGTGTCAGGAACCTATGATAAAAACAGAGTTTGCAGCTCTCTGGGGACTGAGTTGTAGGGGGATGTAGAGTGAGGGTGGAGCTCAGGAAAATAGGGCATAGCTTCCGCTTGCACCCACAGGAACTCTATCTGAAGTTTGCCTTTCTCACACTAACCCAAAGCGTTTCAAATTTTATATTCCAGGTGGCTAATAAATTGTTCCCTTGCTTTAAAGTGCTGCCTGGGGTCACTGCAGTTACAGACTGAAGAACACTGTGTCTTTAAGGGAGGAAAAATCTTTCACAGGAGTCTAGCTTGCCTGGACCAGCTGCAGAGAGCT
This sequence comes from Dermatemys mawii, assembly GCA_007922305.1. NCBI lineage: Eukaryota > Metazoa > Chordata > Testudines > Dermatemydidae > Dermatemys > Dermatemys mawii. The sequence goes on along the minus strand of ML677344.1, from coordinate 13,241,689 downwards.
ATGAAGAGCAACAGGGATTGCTGGGACCTAAAGGCCTGAGAGTTATGGAGGCCACAGGCCTGCTCTTGTAAACAGTGGTAATTGCTGGGGTCCAGCACCCAGGAGACTGGTTGAAGGGTGGGGCATCGATCAGACCCTAGGACTCTTTGACACAATGGTAGGCCATGAAGGACTTTAAAAGAGAAGACAAGTACTTTGTGTTTGACACCTTCAAAAAAAAGGTTGCTTTTCAGAGATTCTTAGATTATAAAACCAGAAATGAACACTGTGATCATCTAGTTTGATCTGTATAGCACAGCCCATCGGAATTCCCTGTATTAATTTATATTTGAATTAGTGCATATCTTTTAGAAAAACATCTAATCTCCATTTTTAAATTGCCAGAGATGGAGAATCCATTTGAGTCCTCCATGCATAACAAAACATTATATACTGTGCACACAAATCCGTAGCTTCTCACCTTGGCAAATAATGCATTAAATACAGAGGGCCAAATCTAATCTTGGTTACACAACAGACTTTGTTGAGAGTATTTCTGATTTAGACTAATATAATATAGATTACAATTAGATCCCAGGAGTCAATTTCTGGTTATTTAAAGACTTCAAGGAAGGAGTACCAAATACACTGTTGGTGTTAAACAAATAATACATATTTCTACCAAATACATTTTCAGATAACAATCCCTATTTACAAATGACTGAAGTGAATGATTTTGTGTACTGAATATCATAATGGACAAGAGTATATTATATTCATACTAGGTGACCTAATTTTGCCTGATTTACAGTCTGAAATTTGATGTGTTCTGATAAGAATCATCTGACCATGTAACATAACCAAATCTAGCTTTGCAATGTTTCACCAAGATTCACTCTCTTTGTTCAAAGGAAAGTCCAACCAGGATATAGCACAGAGGTAAATCAGTTCTCTTTTTTTCATTTTAAAAAATGTTCTTTGAACGAGTCAAGAATGAGAGTGGTGCTGAAGGAACAGGAAATGAAAATTGTAGCTGCATTGACTATATCTAGTCCGGGTAAAGAAAAATTCTCTTCCCATTACTGGTAGCTCTCATCCTTCCTCAATGCATACACTTATCTCAACACAGATAAACAAACAATTTGAAAATGTTCTCATTGCTTTTAAGGACACATTTCAGTGCTTAATCAAGTACATCCTACGTTTTCCTTTCAAAACACTGGCATAACTGCATTTCACCTCTCTGCAATGAGGGCAACTCTGAACTATTCGGAAGCACAATTATTCTCAGGGAAAGGAACAAAATACAATTTTCATATCCTTATTCTGATTGAAGCTCATTTCCTAACATAAGCCTGATTTTTATGTATATACCAAACAACTCAGATGTCCCAAAGCCACACAAATATGCTACCAGTTCAAACTCAAAGACCTCAAAGCCTACAAAAATTATATGAGATCAATGATATGTAAATAATTTATTCTTGGTAAAATATTGATACGTACATAATTTGATGTCTTTGTAGAAGATGCTTTAGTCCAGAGATTGGAAACTTTTGGCATGCAGCCCACCAGGGAAATCCACTGGCGGGCCAGGCCAGTTTGTTTACCTGCAGCGTCCGCAGGCTCGGCAGAACACAGCTCCTACTGGCTGTAGTTTGCCGTTCCAGGCCAATGGGGGCTGTGGGAAGTGGCGTGGGCCGAGGGATGTGCTGGATGCTCCTTCCCGCAGCACACATTGGCCTGGAATGGCAAACTACAGCCAGCTGGGCCCGCGATCGTCTGAACCTGTGGACACTACAGGCAGAGGTGCAAGCCAATCACCCTAGTACAGTGTACCAGCAAGAGCCGGTGTACCATACCGAGCTCTGGCTTCCCCAGGAGACAATTAAAAGGGCCTGGAGCTTCTGGGCCCTTTAAATTGCTGCCAGAGCCGCACTGCCAGAGCCCTGGGGTAGCAGTGGGGGGGTTCAGGTGGTGATTTAAAAGGCCCGGGGCACCTGCTGCTGCTACAGCCACAGGCCTTTAAATCGCTGCCGGAGCACCACCGCCGCTGCCCCAGGGCTCTAGCAGCAGGGCCCTTTAAATTGCTGATGGAGCCCTGGGGGTCTGGCATCAGGGCTCAGGTCACAGTTTAAAGGGCCTGAGGTGGTAGCAGCAGCTGGAGCCCTGAGCCCTTTAAATAGCCACCTGAGCCCTGCTGCCAGAGCCCTGGGGTAGCGGATCTCTGGCAGTGATTGAAAGGACCTGGGGCTCCCAGCCGCCGCTACCACCTTTTAAATTGCCGCCAGAGCCTTGCTCCCGCTACCCCAAGGCTCCAGCAGCAGGGCTTGGGTGGCGATTTAAAGGGCCCTGTAGGGTGGCAGCAGTGGGAGCCGTGGGCCCTTTAAATCACCACCCGAGCCCTGCTGCTGGACCCCTGGGGCTCTGTCAGCAATTTAAAGGGCCTGAGGCTCTATTGTGGTACCTGGGAGCCCCTGGACCTTTAAATTGCCACAGGAGCCTCCAGCTGTTGCTGCTATCCCAGGACTCTGGCAGCAGGGCTTAGATAGTTATTTAAAGGGGGGCCCGGGGCTCCCAGTGCTGCTACCCTCCAGGGCCCTTTAAACTGTCACTCGAACCCTGCTGCTGGAGCTGGAGCATTGGGTAGTGGCAGCGAGGATCCGGTGGCTATTTAAAGAGCCAGGAGCTCCCGGCTGCCACTACCGCAACGGAGCCCCCGGCTCTTTAAAGCTCCACCAGAGCCCAGAGCCCCAGGCTAGCTGTGGCAGCTGGGAGCCCCCGGAGCTCCACTGGTGATTTAAAGGGCCCGGCGCTCCACTGCGGTAGTGGAAGCTGAAGGCTCTAGAACCGTTCTCCCACAAGATCTCTTCCCCCTCCATGCTTATAGTTACAGAATTTCAGTGCCACAGGGCAGTGAAATACCCATAGGGTGGGGGAGGACACCATACCATCCTCATACAGAGTGCCCCCACTCTGATCTCCTGGGGCCTGCCCTCCAGGAGAAGGATACGCTAAAGGTAGCACCTGCTCCTGCACAGAGCATTTGGGGTCTGCCATGTGCAAAGGGAGAGAACAAGGGGAAGGAAGAAGGGCAGTGGGAGGGTGACTAAGGAAGGGGAAGGAGAGATAGGTGGGGAGAGGGAAGGAGTAGGGGGAGGGTGACTGAGAAAGGGAAGGATAGGCAGGGGAAGAGGGATGGAGCAGGGGAGGAAAAGGGTGAAGGTGATTGGGGAAGGGAAAGGAGGGATAGGTGGGGGAAGGGAAGGAGCAGGGAGAGGGTGACTGGGGAAGGAAGGAATAGACAGAGGGAGGAAAGGGGGAGGGTGACTGTGGAGGGAGGGATAGGTGAGTGGGAGGGGGAAAGAAAGCGGGAGGATCATTGGGGAAGGGAAGGGAGGGACGAAGAGAGGGATAGGTGGGCGGGGGGAAGGAGAGGGGGAGGGTGACTGGAGAAGGAAAATGAGGGATAGGCAGAGAGAGGAGGAAGGTGACTATGGAGGAGAGGAATAGGCTGGAGAGAGGGATGGAGCGGGGGAAAGAGGGAGGGTGACTGGAGAAGGGAAATGAGGGATAGGCAGAGGGAGGAGGAGGGTGACTGGAAGGGAGGAATAGGCGGGAGAGAGGGATGAAGCAGGGGAAGGAAAGGGGGAGGGTGACTGGAGGAGGAAAATGAGGGATAAGGAGGAGGAAGGTGACTGTGGAGGGGAGGAACAGGCAGAGGAGAGGGATGGAGTGGGGGAAGGAAAGGGG